>MU864961.1:0-239652 GCA_033576145.1 Cladorrhinum samala
TTTCATCTCCCATTTTAACAACCATTTGCCGTGGGTTTTTTATTTTTTAAATTATTTTTTTTTTTTTTTTTTTTTTTAATGTGTTTTTGTTTTTTTTTTTTTTTTTTTTTTTTTTTTTTTTTTTTTTTTTTTTGAATATAAGAACCTTAATGTTGCGGTGATTTCTGAAATTTTTTGAAAGTATCACTGTTGTCCCAGAAAAAACCAAAGGGGGGATGCCAACAAATCTCCATAAAAAAAAAATCAAAACCCAAACTCATTAAAGCATCACGAAAAACTACCAAACCTATTTCGAGACTTGGCAAGAAAGACAACCCTTTCCGCTCAAAACCACTGGGTTTTTTTTTTTTTTTTTTCATCTTGATTATATACATATCAATCTCACATCATCACCAATTTTCCGCATACCACAGCCAAAACCACCTAACATCAAGTCCTTTTCAAACCCCGCATCACTTGCCTGACCCGCATTCCCATTTCATATGCAACCTATCCTCGATGTAACCCAGACTTCTAATAAGGACCATACCTTGCCCCGTAACCTGCACCGGGCTGCTGTCCATATTGTCCAGGCGGCGGCGCCCCATACCCTCCCGCACCTCCCGCGGCCGGGGGCTGATAACCCCCCGGCCACGACGCACCCGCACCACCTCCAACACCAGATTCGTACGCCCCTCCACTAGCTGGCGGGGGAAATGCCCCCCCAAAAGCCGGAGGCGGCTCATAGCTCCCACTGCTGCCCGGCCTAGCGTTCCCTGCCGCAGTCACACTAGTGCCCCTAAGATAAGTTTGACTAGCCGTAGCCAATCTCCCCACGCCACTACCACCACCAGGACCAGTATACGGACTCGGACTTCTATATGCCCCATAACCGCCTGCAGCGTCAGTAGATACTTTCCTTCCATGAGCACCTACCCCGCCCTGGCCCTGGCCTCTTTGAGGATTATTATTCCTCCAGACAGTAAAATCTGGCACATCGATCCCGCGGAGCATGTTAACAGTGTGAGAAGGGCTTAATCTTTGTCCGTCGTACAGATCCGCCCTAGGTATGACGGAAAGCAGGAAAGTGATGTCGCGAGGAATAGGAGGCGGGGCGTTGGAGCTGTAAGAGGAAGTGGTGCCTTGTTGGCGGCGTTGCTGATCTAGACGACGTCCCGCTGCGCCTTTGAGAGGTGACGCACCGCGTTGGAACTCTGCGGGAGCGGAGTTACCGCCGCTGCTGTTGTATTCGTTACGCTGGATCTTACGGGGCGGTTGCTCCTCGTACTCGTCTACCTGTAACGCACGCTTAGGCGAGTTGGTATAGTTATGTTGGTTGGGAGGCGCTGGGCTGTTACGGATGGCAGTGGGTAAGGGGCGAGGAGAGTTGATGCCTTGTTGCTGATGTTGCTCGATGGAAGGCATTATTAAGCTCGTGCGGGTTTGGGTGGCGGGTGACACGATGATTTGAGCGGAGATGGGGTCGAACTTGTCGCTGGAGTAACGAGCAGAAAAGTTGGTGAGATAACGATCTTCGGGGAAGAGCTCAGCCATGCGTTTCTCTAGTTTGGCGATCTGAGCGAGCTCGCCGTATGTCGACTCGTACTTGTGCATGTAGGCATAGAGAGGCTTGGCCTTGTGGACTGTCTCGGGCTTTGAGCTCAGTTTGTTCACAACCGTTTCGAATAGCACTCGGGCATCTAGACAAAAATAAATAACTGGTCCTGTGAGTTCAAAAGATGGATGACTTACTGTTATAATCATCTCGAGAATGGAGGTACTTGATGTTCTCGAGCGCAAACCCCTCATCCAACGGGAACAGCTTGGCACCGCGATCAAAAATTTTCCCTCCTGCAGCTTCCTTGTAGATGACCCATTCCATCAAGGCAACGGCAGAGTAAACAGCACTGGTTAGGTGACCACGCTGACGAGCTTCCTGGAACGCCTGTCGCATACCACCGAGCGAGCTGCCAGGGTTGCCTTTGCCTTGAATTCGACGCATGGCCCGGATAAGGGCGATCCAAACGAACGAGATGATGTTCTTGAGAAGGTTAGTCTGCGCAGCATAGCCTTCTTGAATCCGTTTGATAATCTCCTTGGTATTGTCATTGGCTGCTGCAGTCTCATCATCATCATTGCCATCGGCTGCCGAAGATTTTGGCGCCGCGGCTTGAATGTTGGCAATTGCTAGAGCCTCCCGATCCCTGACGCGGTTGATTTGATCATACAAGGCGTCAAGCACTTTATCATATGGAGCCCGCACAGCCTTGCCGCGGGCGATTTTGGCTTCGTCCTTCTCCTCGCTGGGATAAGTCGATTCGATATAATCGGCATGTCTCAAGGCCAAGAGGACGCTTTCAGGATTTGCCTCAATACCCTTGGTGAGAAATTCAAGGCCTTGTGGTTGACCTTCGGCTGTGGAGATGTTGTTGTCAAAGCACCACTGCGCTGCATCAACCCACATCTCCGGCCAGAATCGTAACGCCATAAGAGACTGGCGGTAGACGTATAGAATGCGCTTCTGGTACGGGTTACCGGCACTCGTATCATCCTTGAGGTCGAGCGGATCCGATTTCTCCCACTCAATCCATTTCTTCCAGATATCAACCTGCTCCACGTACTCCAGATGCCCCTCAAACCCAGCAGCAGGAGGGAGACGAGGAAGAGTGGTTCTATCCAATCTCCGCGTGATATTCTCCAGTGCGGTGTTGGCGCTCTTCGCAGACATGTAGGATGTTGACTTCTCTGTCAAGTACTTGCGTCCGGTGAGTTTGTTCAACCCCATCTCGAATTCGCCATATTCCTTCCACAATGTGTTGACATTGGCAATCGGTACGACAATTGCACGCTGATAAGCCTTGCGCAGCTGATCCATCTTTTGTTGATCTTGCCATTGGCTTCCCCCAACAGATCCGGGACCGGACTTGAGGAATTGAATATATTCGGCCCAGATCCTTCCCGAGTCCTTGTCGAGGCCGATATTGTCAATAACAAACTCGAACACACTTGCTACAATTTGTCGAGGCTGCCCCGAAGGGTCGTTGAGGTCGTTCCGTCGGCGGATATAGTCCAGATACTTGGTCCAGAGGTTGACGTTGGGCACATCCTTGATCGATTTGGCAAAGATTTGCTCCGCCTCTGGAAAGTTGTCCATTTCCAGCTCGAACTCGAGATATTGGCTCCAGACATCGGCCTGCAGAGAGGTTAGTATGCGTGGTCATCCCAATCTTCTTGTATAGAACTCACAGCTTGTGGAAACACCGCCAGAAATCGGTCGTATGTCTGTCTAGTCTGAACAATATCATTGTTCCGCCTGTGCTCGGCGATCAGAGCTTGCCAGGCATCCAGAGCGCCACGAGGATCGTCTAAAATACGCTTTTCCAAATCGGCTACAATGTTAACAGGTTGAATAGGGGGCTGCGATACGGGGAGAGCAGTAGCAGCGGCAGAGGGAGCAGCATTGGGTGCATGATCCGATGTCGCGGCAGCGGCAGTCACCTGAGGAGCAGGGGATGGATTAGAGGGGAGTCCAGCAGATTCTTGGACGGCAGAAGAGTTTTGTAAAGCAGATGACGAGGAAACATGACCCTGCGAGGTTGAACCCGCAGCAAGCTCACTGGGTGCCTCAGCACGCGGCGCGTCGTCCTCATCCTCAGTGTCAGAGTCTCCCACTAGGAAACCTCCTGCGGTCCGCGGCTTCTTAGCAGCGGGCTGTGGCGACGGCTTGAGAGGTACCTGGGTCACAGGGGCCTCATGAGCGGGATTGGAAACAATGGGCAAGGACGAAACTGTAGCTGGGTCGTATGCACCCACTTCATCGGTGGCACCATCGCGAGATGGAAGATCACCTAGAACATGTGAATGATCAATAGAATATGGTTGGTTTTCTTGTTCTTCAGAACTACGCTGATCATGACTGGACTGGCTGTCATCTCCCTCCTCATAGCCTTGCTCATTCTCCTCGTCCCATGCGATGCTCTGGTGGGTAGGGTCGTATTCTTCAGACATGATGAAGGCTTGGGTAGGCCCGTCGGCCGGTCGTCGGTCGGTCGTATAGTAGCGGGCGAGGCGATCGCGAGAAACTGGGGGAGGTTTGGGATTTGGCTTGGGGATATTTGTGGAGCCTGGTTGCGATAATCGGCTGGCGGCTGGCAGCTATCGCGAATTGATATCTGCGATCGGGGTAAAGAATCGAGTTGTCGGAGTCGTGAGGAGGGGCAAAGGGAAGCTCGGTCGCGCAAGTGAGAAAGAGAAAGAAAGAAAGAAGGTTGAAGCGAAACTAGCGACAATGCTGTGGGAGAGCGTGTCGCATGCTGCTTGGGGTGAGGAAGGACTGGCGTGCAACAAAGAAGCAATCAGCTTGATTGACTGATTGCTCGTGATTGCAGCACGTGTGAGAGGATATAGTCAAATATGGTGCTGCTCGATAATGCATGCAAGCAACCAATGTGCACAAACAATGAGGCTTTGATCCAGAATCAAGATTGCTATCTGGGGATACCTGACCGAGGTAGGGAATTCGGCGAGGAAAAAAAAAAAGGAATCCAAAAGTTGGATTCAAGAATGCAAGGCCCCGTCACTCCAAAAAGGTTGAAGTGGAAGGAAACCGCGAATCGTTATGCCAAGGTCTACTAACTGCTAGTAAGGCTTAGCGTCGAGCGTCCGTGTGGCTGTTGACTTTTGCGAGCCTAGGTGTAGTCCCATCTGTGGCTCGCGGACTTGTGGCTTGGGTGGATTCACAAATTCTCCAGGGACTGCCAATCAGTTCGCGGCTTATCAGTGTACCCACAGTTGGGCGAGCGCGCGCGCGTGTGTGGTGGTGGTCTGGGCCTCGCACGTTGTTAGTTGCTGCAGCCAATTTACGCGACTTCCGTGGACCGCGTTTTTTGGGTACCTTTTTTTTTTACATGCCAACGCAGGAGCCCTTTTGGCACCGCGACAGTCACCAGCGCCAGGGTACCCCCAGAAAAAGTCCAGTGCACCCACCCCTCTCACTACCCCTCCCTGAGTGTGTCTAGGGACCTCATTTAAACCTGAGCGGAAAGTCGACCCAAAAACAAAACAAGTCTTGCTTTTCTTAGGTAGCGTTGCTCTGTCTCTCTCCCAGCAACCACACCACTACTACCTCTCTCTTTGTTTTATTACTTTCTCTCTGGTCGCCCTCTGGCCTTCTCCTCCCTTCTCCAACCTCCATATTTGTTCCCTCATCCATCCATCCATCCATACGTACATACATTCATCCATCCACTCACAGCCCCAGCGAGCGCGCATCGCATCGCAATTTTCTGAACTTTTTATTTTGTTCGTTTTCAGCCACCAAATAAACACTACCACCACATACTTTCAAGATGTCTGTCGTCACGCTTCTTGGGGTCAATGTTGTAAACAACCCCGCCAAGTTTACCGACAAATATGTTTTTGAGATTACTTTTGAGTGTCTCGAGTCTCTCGAGAAGGGTATGTAATTTTTTTAGAACAAAAATCTCCACCAAGCCGACCCAGGGATACTGAACCCAACTGGCCCCACCACCGACCAAAAGTTGACTTTGTTTAATACAGATCTCGAGTGGAAACTTACCTATGTCGGTTCCGCCCAGTCTGACAGCCACGACCAAGAGCTCGATTCTCTCCTCGTCGGCCCGATCCCTGTCGGCGTGAACAAGTTCGCTTTCGAGGCCAACCCTCCAGACACCAGCCGCATCCCTATCGACGAACTGCTTGGCGTTACTGTGGTTCTCCTCACCTGTTCGTACGACGGTCGCGAGTTCGTGCGCGTCGGTTATTATGTCAATAATGAGTACGAGTCAGAGGAGCTGGCCAACAATCCTCCTCCCCAGCCCATCATTGAGAAGATCCGTCGCAATGTCTTGGCAGAGAAGCCTCGTGTGACGAGATTTAACATCAAGTGGTATGCTTACTTCATTTCCTACATTCGCTTCCGCCGCCTAACATTATCTGTAGGGACTCCGAGGCCACGGCCCCCGCCGAATTCCCCCCCGACCAGCCCGAGGCCGATCTTGTTGCCGACGAGGAAGAGTATGGCGCCGACGAGCTTGCGGAGGAAGAAGCTGAGACGGCCGAAATCGAGGCCGAGACCGGCGGTGACACTGCCATGGATGGTGTTGAGGGTGCCGAAGTCGATAACGTCGACGAAGACGAGCTCTCTGACGATGGCAGCGTCGATATTGAGGGCGAGAGTGACGACGAGCTCGAGGAGGAGGAGGGCGAGGGCGAGGGGGATGTTGCTGATGGCGACGAGATGGAGGTCGACGACAAGCCTGCACCCGCCATTGGTCAGGTTCCTCCTGTGCATTAGGTGTGCTGAAACGGACTCATTCGAGTGCAACAAACCACTCACTTTGCAAAATACATTCAACGAGGATTATGATTTTGGGACAACCTTTACATTACAAGTGGTTTTGAAAAAAAAAAAAAAGAAGAAAAAAAAAAGAAACAAAAGGCAAATACTGGCATCAGGGTTGGGAATAAATGATGAAATTTTAAGAACCCCAAGGATATTGAGTTTTTGCATGCAAACGGCAAATTGTGAGGTTTCATAAGGCAGAACGTTCTTCTTTTTGTTACATACCCCCTAGACGTTTATGCTTGATTCTTTGAGGTATAGCTGACAGAGTAACTGTTGGAGGCAACAAATGTTTGTTCTCGTTTTACCATCGTGTGGGCCGTGATGAAATTCGATGCCTGTGACTGTATAATACTCCGTGGCTGATATGCTGTCATCTGATGGTTATAGGTGATGTCAAGAACAGGGAAAAGAAATTCAACCGTCAGGATGGAGATTAAGTAGTGACCTCGAATATGGTGAAACATAGCTCAGAACCCGAGCGGAACGGAATCAAAGTTCCATTCGCCCCCATTCAAACATAAACCAGCAACTGCTAAAAGCGGCCAAGAATATTGGGAGGATGTATCTGAATTCAAGAACCCCTAATAACCAGATGAATCAAAAAGTAAAGTCGGGAAGCAAATCATAATGAACTCTCTAAGGTAGGTAGAGTGCCTACATCTTCAATCCCATGGAAGAAGAAGAAGGAGACACACGTGGCATAATACCGTAGCGCAAGAACATATAGAGAGAATCGGTCATTTGGACATAGACAGGGAAACATGACCATTTTCATGTTTAATGAACACCAAGGATTATTTGACAAATTCTTTCCACATTGTCTCACCCCATACACAAATACACTGTACAGCTAGCTCATCCCGTCCTCAAGACCTGACCTCGATCCTCTCAACTAACCCTCCACCAACCCTAGCAATCTCCCCCAAGATCGCATCCCTATTAACCTCCACCGTCTCTTCTTCTTCTTCCCCTTGGTCTTCTTCCTCCTTGCCTTCCCCTTTTCTCTTCTCCCCAAGCTTATAATTCCCACCCAGCCCAATCCTCCACTTCCTCCTTTCCATTCCAGGATTCCACACCCCACCGATTATTCCATCATCCTCAGCCGCCCCCCTGAAGAAAACCAGCACCCCGTCGCCTCCGTAGACCCTGTTCAGCTCCCTCAGCAGCACATCAGACGGGTGTTCCGCGACGGGCAGTGCCTCCATTCCCGTACGTTCATCCAGATTCTTAAACCTGCTATTGCTGTTATTTTTTCTTCCCGAATTCTCGGCATCATCCTCATCCTTCTCGTTCTCAAACGTCCTCAGACATTCCTTGAGGGCTTTCACGTTCAAATGTAGGAGCACATCGTACTCTTTCAGACTCGGCACGAAAAGTCTTCGGTAGTCGAGAGTAAGCCCCTCTTCCTTTATCAACTGACAAGCAACCCTCGCCAGCGTCGTCATCCGCGTAGCAACCATTTTACTGGGCTTGTTGGTCCCCGTCCACGCCACCCCGCTTGGTTCCTGCGCGGTAGCCAGTAGCAGAACGGTATGATTCATATTCGGATCGATTTTCCGCCATGCTTCCAGCCTAGTAGAGATCGCTTGACGATCGGATTTGGACATTTCCCCAGAGGAGGTGTCCACAATCAACGGTTCGGTGCGCCAGTCCCATCTTGATAGGAAGAGCAACACTCGGGCGAAACCTGTGCTGGCGCTTGATGGAGCGTCCCAGGGATATGGCGAAAGGAAGATATGCAGAACCACAAGCTCAATAAATTCCGCTGTGAAGTGGCAGGAGAGTTTATGTGAGCTGAA
Source organism: Cladorrhinum samala (assembly GCA_033576145.1). Taxonomy (NCBI): domain Eukaryota; kingdom Fungi; phylum Ascomycota; class Sordariomycetes; order Sordariales; family Podosporaceae; genus Cladorrhinum; species Cladorrhinum samala. The sequence goes on from MU864961.1 coordinate 8,146, forward strand.
CCAGTGTTTTACCAGGCGGATTGTGGGCGACAGCGAAGGGAACCTGGTGCATGCTCTTGTTATTATTTGGTTGTGGAGGGGTAGGTTGGTGTATAAACGGCGGAAGGCAGCGAGGTGGGTTGTGGCTCGTTGACGGAGATATTGTTCTTGGGTTTTGTCTTTGGCTTGGCGTTCGAGGAGGGTTTCTTCTAGATCGCTGTGAATCCGTAGTCGGAAGGCGACGCCGGATACGTAGATGACGTCGAGAAAGGCAAGGTTTTCCGTGTCAAATTCGGCGTCTTCCATACCGACGTGGGTGCGGAGTTGGCCTGGTTTGGCTTGCTCGAGAAGATTGCCAATCATCAGGAGGAAGGCGATCTTGGTTCGTTGGATGGCGACTACGCTTTCTGGCCATTTGCCCGATGCTTCGAATGAGATGACACAATCTAGAGGGCGAGGGCCTGATTTGGAGGGTTTGACGGTTGGCAGCTTGATCGATGCATGACGAAGCTCGGGGCAGATGGGCGCGATTTGCCGAACACGGAGAGGGAGGTTTTCGAGATCGCGGATGTCGCGCTCAAAGGAGCTGAAAGCTGCCTTTGCGTCATTGTAGATGGTAGTATCAGAAGGTTTCAAGGACAGCAGAGCGTCCAACCCGTTGCCGTAGCAGTCGAGGTCACCCTCGATGTTGCCGATGCGCAGATGCCTGCCGAGGATGTACCGCATGATCTCCTCGCAGAGGTCGAACGGCGTTGTTGATTTCCAGATCAGGGTCTCACGGATGGTATCTCTTTCGAATCGTCTGAGTTCCGATCTATCACCCCAGAAATTCCGAAAGCTTTCGCATTCCTCCGCTTCCTCAATGCTTGGCCCAGCAGTCGGGCCACGGTCAACCGCCCGAGCCATGTTGAGGGGGTCGAACAGAATGCCAATATCGAGGCCGGATTTCTCCTGGGCCTTGGGTTTTTCTGTTAGCGCCCATTTTGGCAGTGCCGGAATCTGGATGTGAACAAGTCTAGCTCTCTCTCCCAACTCCTTATCAGCCAACGCCCTTTTCAGCACACTGTAAACCTTGCTGCCCAGTTGCCACGATCGCCCTCTGGATTCTGAAATATCATCCCCGAGTACCTTGACCAAAATATCGCTATAATTCAGATGGGCGAACATATCGTATGTATGCGATGGCAGATCAGCCCTGAGAATAAAAGTTGGGCTGAACTGGTCGGCAGTACTATCACTCAGCAAGCTCCTGGTCCATTTTGCATGCTGTTGCAACAGAGTCGCAGACCAAGGACCCATTTTGAACGCAACATTTACTTGGCGGGTCGAGTCGTAAAGAACTGGGCCAGACTGTAGATATTCCTCCATCTCGGACTCTGTCTTGGCATTGCCAAAGACACAGGGCTTCTCTGAAAAGTTGTTGATAGCCAGGAATTGAATCATGGCCATGAACAGCTGCGTGCTGTTGATGGACATGGGTACAGCCTTGTGTCCGTTACTCTCTCCTGGTTGAAGAACAAGAGCCAAGAGCACGGCCCATTCAAAGTGGCCAAAGCCGCCCTTGGAAATATCACTTCCAAATCCTCTCTGCTGGAGCCATGTCCGGCCAAGGATGCAGGCATTCTTGAAACCTTTGCATTTCCTTTCCGTTTGGCGCAGGAGTTTTAGGTATGCAAAGAAGGCACCCTCGCCGGCCAATGTCGAATTGTAAAAAGCGGTTGGCTCCGATTCGTCCTCGGAATCCGTCTCGCGCCCCTTGCGGATCAACGAAGCACCAAGCTGAAGTTTGGTACGTGGGAAGAATCCTTCGGGCGCGCATGGAATAATGCGAATCTTGTAGTCCAGCCGTCCTTTTGGCTTGTCACCCTTCGCTGCCGGCTGGAGACTGAGAATGGGGCATAATGGGTTGCCGTTGAGGTACTCGAACGATAGCTCAGCTTCGCTTCCGAATCCCTTCTGCAGGGTGGCGGCAATAACAGCTAGGTAGTACGCCCTCTTGTAAAAGTATCGCAAGTCGAGATAGTCCTTCTCTTGCAAGAGCTCGGGGGGGATCACGACGACCATATCCACCCCAAAGTCCTTCTGGGTCTTGACCATCGTTTTTGAGACATAACTGCCGACGACATTGAACTGGGCTGGCTTCTCGAAGGCGACCTTGTATTTTGAGTTTTGCGGTGGTTGGGGATCGGGGAATGGGACCTTGATCTTGTGCTTTTTCTCGAACTTTGCGACGGCTTGGGCGATCTGAGAAGAAGTCAGCAACAACAAACAAGGGCGGCACATGCCATCCGGGTCGCAGGTCTATTCCTTACCGGGAGGGGTTCCTGGGACTTGATAGCCTCAATTGAATTCTTGATACGATGCAGCAACTCATCTGCACCCTCCAGAGCTGTCGCATAGTCGAGGCGCACTTCCTCTAACAGCTCCTCCGCCTCCAATGCGAATGCCCTGGACCTTGAAACGCCAGTAGCTGCTGCTTGAAGTGCCTTTTCTCCTCCATCGTGGGAATGCGCAAGTTTTCTTCGTTTTGCCGGAGACGAATCCATGATTGCGACTGCGGAGGAATGTCCTGGGGCGTGACAATTCGTGATGGTGCAAGAGTTACTCCGGAACCTTTGACACGGCGAGCTTCAGCGCCTTTGCGGTCTTCGGACCCGCTACCATAACTTTTTTTTTTCTGCTGCGATTTCCGCGATAAGATCTTCCGATAAGATAAGTCCACTGTCGACCCCTGTCAGTTCATGTCCCTAAAACAAACAACGGATGACGGATTATCCAAGTCCGGCGGGGTGGCTATACAGTATGGATTTAGCTTGCGCCATACCGTGTAGACCTCAGGGCAACCAGTTCCATAGAGAGGTGATGTGCTCCACTTGCCCTCATCGACCTTGGACTTGGAGGCTTACCTTGGGTTCAAGCTGGCTGTCGGGTCGACATTGCCTCTCTAGACATTCATTTTCAAATTTCATTGAAATAGCGTTGGAGCGATGCAAATGTTGGGATTTTCTAGACCATCCTTTTTCTTGCCCTGATTTTCAGTTCCTTTATTTCGACTCAGTTCTGCGGTTCAAGCGTCGTCATTCATCATGTCTAGTGTCAAGGCGTTGCTGAAGTCGGTCCAAGAGGCCATCAAACACTCCAAATGGGACGATGCAATCGAGTCAACCAAGGAGGTCCTCCAGAAAGATGCAAAGAATTATCTTGCGTAAGACTCAACAGGTGCTGCTTTTGTTTGTCTCATCCTGCTCACACGCTGTACAGACACGTCTTCCAGGCATTTGCCCTTGACAAGAAGAACAAGCTGGATGAGGCCGAGACGGTATATCTTGCGGCCGCCAACCTCAAGCCAGCCGACGCCCAAGCATGGCAGGGCCTCATCAAGCTTTACATTCGGCAGGGCAACAAGAAGATCAAGCAATATCAACATGCCGCGCTTACTCTTGCCGGCGTCTATCGAGACGCTGATGACATGTACAAGTGCCAAGACACCGTCGACAAGTTCATTGACTACGCGCGAGCCCACGGCGAACGGCAACAGATAGTTGATGCCCTCGACTTGATCCTCCCTGAGAGCCCCATCTATCCAGCTCTTGAGGGCCGTGTTCCCCACCCCGCCAAGACGTACGAAACTCAGGCCAAGATTGTCGAGGAAGACGAGAAGAAGAGGATCAACACCCTGATTGGTGAGCGGCGGACCCGAATCGGTGCCCGGGTCAGCGAGGTTACCCTGGAAGTGAAACGGGAGATCTACCACGCAAGTAGACTGGGATATGTCTACGGGCAACTCATCAATTGGTGCACCGACGACGAGCTTCGCCGAACCTATGAAGAGAAACTCTTGTTGTATTGCTACGACAGGCTCCTTGCATGGCCACCTGGCGAGCAGAAACAGCGAGAAGCAGACACTGTGCAGAAGCTTGCAAATGACATGGTCATCATCAAACACCCTTTCAGGTTTGCTTGGGAGCTTGCCATCAACTGGCAGGACCACAAAGATATCAAGGATTGGGATGTGACCATCCTCAGACAGTACTGCTCCTTCTTCCCGGATAGCGACCTGACCAGGGTCATTATGGGTTTCCTCAGCAGCGACATCTCGCCCTTTCCCAAAGAAACCCCGCAAGATTCGCAGCCTGCCGCCGACGGCGAATCAGAAGACGAAAGCGAAGATGATGACGGAGGTGGTGCTCCAACTTTCTATGTCCCTCTGACAGAGGAGGATAGGTTGTTGATGATGTCCGAAGGCATCAGTTCTGGGGATTCCTTGTTTGCGTACCGTTTGGTGGGCGAATATTACCAGCACATTGAGGAGCACGAGAGCAACGTGGAATTGATGCGGAAGGCGCTGGAATTTGTCAAGACGATGCGCAAGAGCACCGGCCTCAGATTCTCAAACACTGAAGATGCATACTCCCTGTACCTCGGAACAGCCCTCGTCTTTTATCAGTCCCCCCGCCATCACCAGGAAGCCAAGAGTTTGTTCGATGGAGTTCTCGCTCACGACCCGGCATCGACCCCAGCCATGATCGGCGTGGGTCTAATTTATGAAGAGGAGGAGGAGTACGATGAAGCCATTGACTTCCTGGAGCGTGCCCTGCTGCGAGACGTTAGCAATCTGCGCGTCAAGACAGAAGCTGCGTGGGTCAAGGCTCTGAAGGGCGACTTCGAGATGGCCAGAGCTGAGCTGGAGAGCTGTATTCCGCTTCTCTCGAAAAAGGGGCAGAGCAAGGAGCTTCTTGCCCAAACCCAGTACCGTCTCGGTCACTGCATCTGGAATCTCGACACTTCGAAGGCTGCCAGAAAGAGTCGCGCTGGTGCATACTCGCTTTTCCTTGAAGCTCTGAAACACAATCTCAACTTCGCGCCGGCATATACAAGCTTGGGCATCTATTATGCAGACTACGCCAAGGACAAGAAGAGAGCGCGAAGGTGCTTTCAGAAAGCCGTCGAGCTTTCACCCTCAGAAGTCATCTCTGCAGAGAGGCTCGCCAGGTCGTTCGCGGACGATGGAGATTGGGACCGCGTTGAGCTTGTGGCCCAGAGAGTCGTAGATTCGGGCAAAGTCAAGCCGCCACCTGGCTCCAAGCGCAAGGGTATCAGCTGGCCTTTTGCGGCTTTGGGTGTTGCTGAGCTCAACAAGCAGGATTACCACAAAGCTATCGTTTCCTTCCAAGCGGCACTGAGAATGTCGCCCACTGATTATAACTCCTGGGTTGGTCTCGGGGAGAGTTATCACGGATCCGGTCGTTACATTGCTGCTACCAAGGCTATCATGAATGCCCAAAAACTCGAAGAGTCTAGCGAGGCTCAGATTTCTGGAGAGACTTGGTTTACAAAGTTTATCCTTGCTGAGATCAAACGTGAACTCGGCGATTTTGATGAGGCCATTTCTCTTTACTCAGACGTAATTGCCGACCGGCCAGAGGAAGAAGGCGTGGCAATTTCCCTTATGCAAGCTCTGGTTGATAGTGCTCTCAATAGCTTGGATAAGGGCTTCTTTGGCAAATCTGCCGACCTGGCGGTCGAGACCTTGAAGTTTGCTGCGACCAAGGCTCCACCTTCCATCAAGGAAACCTTTAACTTTTGGAGATCGGTCGGTGATGCTTGCTCTTTGTTTTCTAGTGTGCAAGGTCGTCTGTCTGAGTTCCCTACCGACATCGTAAGGGAGCTCATCGGCAACGATGACTCGATACCAGGGTATGAAATCCTTGCAGAAGTTGATGGGGTTGGCACCAATGTCGTCAGCACGGATGGCATCTTCCCTGAGAACGAGCGGCCTGGCGTCGAGTTGACCAGAGTTATGCACTCCGCAATTTTGGCGCACAAGCGCGCTGTTCAAGCGTCTGCCAATGACTTGCACGCCCAAGCTGTGGCGTACTATAACTTGGGATGGGCAGAGTATCAGGCTCACACCTGTCTCCCGTCTGAGCTGAGGAAGAAGGCGACCAAGTATCTCAAGGCCGCCATCTTCTGTTTCAAACGGGCCATCGAGTTGGAGGCTGGGAACTCTGAGTTCTGGAATGCTCTTGGAGTGGTAACCAGCACCGTCAACCCTTCGGTTTCTCAGCACTCTCTTGTTCGCAGTCTGCATCTCAACGAGCGTGGTGCCCATGCTTGGACAAATTTGGGTACTTTAGCTCTCATCCAGGGAGATCTTGAAGTAGCAAACCAGGCCTTCACCAAAGCCCAGTCAGCAGATCCCGATTACGGCCACGCCTGGCTCGGGCAAGGTCTCATCGCGCTGCTCACCGGGCAGGAGAAGGAAGCTCGGGGTTTGTTCATTCACGCAATGGAGATATCAGAGAGTTCTTCTCTAGTCACAAGACGTCACTACGCGGTTTCAATGTTCGATCACATCAGCACCGCTTCAGCTGATGTCCCTGTTACCTCGCTTATCCAACCCATTCTGGCTCTGAGCCAAACCAAGAGCCTCAGACCACAAGACCTCGCCTACGCTCATCTTTCTGCTCTGTTCCAGGAACGTGTACATGAGCAAGACCGAGCGGTTACGACCTTGGAAGCCATTTGTATTGCAGCCGAAGCAGACTACGAAATTACCGAGTCGCCCGACTCACTTAAGCGCTTTGCAATCGCTACAGCGGATTTGGCGAGATCATACCTCGCCATCGGCTCGTACAAGGAAGCCATCGCTTCGGCAGAAATGGCTGTGCAGCTCAGCGATGATGAATCGGAAAGTGAATTGACTGCCGAGGAACGAAAACGTGTAAGGTTGAGCGCTCACGTAACTATGGGTCTGGCGCAGTATTACCAGCAAGAAGTGAATGAGGCTGTAGGGTCATTTGAGCAAGCCATCACGGAGTCTGATGGGAACCCGGATGTTGCGTGCGTGTTGGCACAGGTGCTGTGGGCAACGGGCAAATCGGAGGCTAGGGAAAAAGCTAGGGATTTGTTATTTGGGGTCATCGAGAATACTCCACAGCATGTCAAGTCGGTGTGCTTGCTGGGGGTTATCGCCTTGTTGGATGGGGATCAAGAGAGTACTGATGCGGTAGTTTTGGAACTGCAGGCACTCAGGGGAGGGTCTTCGGAATCCGCTGTCGTTTCTGCCGAGGATATGGCGGAGATTGGCGAGGTTTTGAGAGGAATCGCTGCGCTTTCTGGGGAAGGAGAGAAGGGGGCTGCGCAGGCGGATATTATGTTTCACCCCAATCTGCCTCACGGATGGTCGGAGTTGGCTGCTGTTGGTGGTAATGAGGAGGGAGAAGAAGAAGGCGCAGCGGCGGAGATGGCGTTGAGGGTTGCCATGAAGAGCGTGGCTCCCAGAGGGGATTTGGGCGCTGAGGAGTTGGCGAGGGCTTATGCGGGGACTGGAAGGTTGGGGGATGCGCAGGTTGCGGTTATGGTTGCTCCGTGGGAGGTTGAGGGTTGGAGATGTTTGGCCGCGGGTGTAAGTGGGTAAATAAAACAAAGTCATGATGTATGAAAAGTATGAGCGGATATTGGGTAGAAGAAATACGGGTTGGAAGTGTACTGTTGGCCTAAAATAATCAGTGTAGCGAGCGACGTTGTTTTAGATTTTAGAAGTACACTTTGCAAACCATACATTTCTGCCCGGTGTATGGCCACCGACCCGACAGGCGATCATGGAATGTGAAGACCATCGCCGTCACCATCGGCTAGTCAGTCTAGACCTTTTTCATCTTGAATCTCCAGTCTAGGTCTATCTAATAAATTGTGAGCCAGGAGATGGTTCGTTTTCCAAGCCCAAGTCTGAAGGTTGAATCATCATGCATGTCTCAGTAATCTGGACAATTTAGACATGCAGAAGTTGAGCTCACACTGCCGCGTCCATGAAAATGTTGGAAGGCACTGACTGGTGTATCCCGTCATCTGGAGCAGATGGATGGTGAAAGTGGGAAATATCGTACTCCTTCCTTTTTTTTTTTTTTTTTTTTTTTTTTTTTTTTTTTTTTAGGGGGAACGGGGAGTGCAAGGCCAACAAACAACGACAATAATACCTACCGGGTTCGGCTTGGTCTCAGAGTAGTATGAACTTGCGATGACTTCTCTTTTCAATCCTTCGGCTTTTTTTTTTTTTTTTTTTTTTTTTTTTTTTTTTTTTTTGTATAAAAAAGATTAAAACAATTGAAGCCGGTATTCAATTTTTAATTTTTTTAAATTTTTTTTTTTTAAAAAAAAAAAAAAAAAAAAACTTCCAAGTTGTGATTATATCTCGCTTTAATACCAAAAACTTTCGCCTAGTCCCTCACATATCTTCTCATACCATACTATATATATATATATATATATCACATATTATGTCATCTTCAGGCGGGCTCTCCTCCGCGCTCCGCCGCCCCTTTCAACCTTTCCAGCCTCCCTTCGTTCCAAGCCTTATTCCACACTTCGACCTTGCCGCCGAGGACGACCGTCTTGCTCGGTTCAAGCATCACGACGCCCCTGGAAACCTCGGCGCCCCTTTTCAGCAGAATCTTTTGTCCTATCAGGGTAGAAGAAGGGCCTACGCCGATCCTTTCGACCCGTTTGAGTTCGATTCCGTAAACTTTTTGTCCCTTGCAGTCCTGCATGAGTAATTTGTGCGTTGCGTTTTTGTTTGATTCATGGGCTTGTTGTTGTTGTTGCTGCTGGTGTTGTTGTCTTCCCTGCACTTGTCTCTGCTGTGTTGCTGCTGCTCCTGAAGACGATGCCTGCGAAGTGAATTGCGCAGAAGATTGTGTTGCTTGTCCTCTGTCCACTTGATCAACTCCCCCATCCTCGCCCTCGGCGTCTTGGTCTTGGATTCTTATGATTTCTCGGCCGCGTTTGGTCTCCCCTCTTGCCATCGATTCCAACTCCTCTACCTGCTCCCAACGGGACTTGGAGAGGTTCTCTACGTCGAGGACTTGGATTATTATGTCTGCTGGTAAGGAGCATGATGGGGTTTGGGGGTTAGACAGGTTGGGAGGGAAACAGTGGGTTGACGCGTAGGTTGGGTCTAGGAGGGAAGGAGTGGTCAAGTCTGCCGCCAGGATTCGGGCGCGAGCTGTGGCTAGGAGTGAGGCGAGAGGCGGCGGGGGGTTGCGGGAGGAAGAGAGGGTGGTTAGCCAAGGGAGGGATGGCAGCGGGATGGTGGCAGTTTGAAGGGCTGAGTGTAGCTGCTGTGGGAGGGAGGAGCGAGCTGGAGGGGGCGGCATCAGGGTTGTGGCGTTTCGAGACTGGGACGGTCGAGGAGCGGGTGCTGGGTTTGAGATAAGAAACGGGGTTGGGACGGGTGGCGGATTTGATCCCTCTCCTGGAGCTGGTTTCGCCTGCGGGGTCAAGAGACGGGTGGCTAGATCTTCTACTTGCTGTGTTGAGAGTGGTGGTATGTTCCGAGAGGCAAGTGTTGGTTTGCCAGCGGAAGCTTGCTGTTTGAAGGCAGGGGGCTTGCGGAACTGCTGAGAGGGGACGAGATTTGGCGAGTTGAACCGGTTGACCGCTGGGGGAGGCAGATATGGCGGGATATCTGGAATGACACTACGCCGGTCAGGATTGTCGTTTGAGTCGTTGTTGAGAAACACGGGAGGGGCGTTTCGGAAAGGTGTGCTCTCTCGCTGGTTGGGTAGTCGGTTGACTGATCGGAAGGGCGGCGGGTCAGAGATGTGGCTGTGTGACCGTTTTTTCTTGTTTTTGTCACTCTTTCCTCTGTTATCAGAGGCCATGATGGGCAGTTTGGTTAGCCTGAAGTTGTGGGGTGTATGTAAATGTGGTGAGAGTTGACAAGGCTGAGTGAGAGGTGAGGGAGGTGAGGAAGATGGAAGAGGTTTCACACAAACGCTAGAAATCAAAAAAGACGAAAGTCATTGATGATTCATCCGATGTTTAGAGCTCAAAGGGTTAAGCAATTGCGTCCTACCTTGTAGATGTTGGAGATTGGGCGGATAGTTATCACTCTAGAGGATGACGGGATGAAAAAAAAAAAAAAAAAAAAAAAAAAAAAAAAGGGCTTAGGTATCTCTTCAATACCAATTACTAGAAATCAGTCGTAACGCTAATATCAACCTATGAGCCTTGAGCGGGTAAGTAAAGCAAGTCTTTTTTGTTAAGAGGAGAGTATTGCTGGCAAAGATGAGTGTAATTATAATTCGGTCAGGTTCTCGAATGAGGTTGAAGATGGCATTATTTTGTATTATGTAGTCCCCTATGTATAAACATCCATTTATTTAGCAGGGGTAGTGGCCGAAGATCCCTGCAGCGCGGGCAGTAGCGTCGTCCCACAGCGTCGGGAAGGGCCCACTGCAGGCCGCTAGAGACGGCAATCGTGGGAAGCCGAAGCTGTTGTCACTCAGCTTCCAGAACGTGCGTTGTTGTGCAACCTTCCCGTCCATCAAATCTCTAAACATCTGTCAACCTCGACACCGTCCCCCATCACCCATACAAGACGGGATTCTCTCACCAGCAACGCCACAACACCCCGAATCAGTAAATATTGCCCAACAAACCACCACAATGTCAACAATCGCAACGCCCCGCGACCCATCCAACCTCCGGCGCACCGCATCCGCCACCCCTTCCTCCTCGGCCAGGCCATCCCTCGACGTCCCCTCAGCCGCCACGTCCCCGAACCCTTCGGTCTCCAAGCGCTCCAACCGCGCCGCGCTCCGCGAGTACTACAACCTCCGAAACTCGCAGCAAGCAGCGACGCAGCCACCAACAATCACCACCTCCCCTCCTCCCCATTCCTCTTCCTTTTCGGACCCGTCCCCGCCAGAAACCGAGCTCGATCTTCCAAACTTTGACCCCCAGCTGTTCATCACCCAGTCCCTCGAATCTCTGTCCCTGTCGGATCTGCTGCGGACGTACACCAAGGTCCTCTCGGAGATCAGGGCGCTGGATGCCGAGAAGAAGGCCCTGGTGTACGATAACTACTCCAAGCTGATCACCGCGACCGAAACCATAAGAAAGATGAGGACCACGATGGACCCTCTCAACCCAATGGCGGGGACGTTGGATTTGGTGGTGGAAAGGGTCTACAAGCTCGCCGAGGGGTTGAGGGGGGAGATGAGGAAGGAATTGGAGGAGCAGAAACAATCAGAAAAGAAGGAGGGGCAGCAGCAGAGCAAGAACAGGCAAGAGACCAAGAGGTTAGCGAGGGAAGTGATGAGAGTGCCTGGGAGGGTAAAGAGGCTGATGGAGGAGGGTAAAGAAGAGGAAGCGCAACGGGAATGGGAGGTTCCGAGGCGGTTGTTGGTGCTCTGGAAGGAAAAGGGGGTGGGGGGAGATGATGTTGAACGACTGATTGAGGAAGGGGATGAGGCTCTCAGGGGTAATAAAGGAAAAGAAATGGAGGAACCATAAACAAGTCAGGAATTACATGTTCTTTATCTCTATTTTGGATGGGGAAACGAACCATCTTTAATCATCTACCATCAAGCAAGCCAGCATTGCTCTTCAATTCTGAACCATTTTCTTTCTTTCTTTCTCGTTTTCCCATATTTTTTTATTTATTTATTTAAATGGCCAGAGTGATTGCTTATAACTCAGCGGGCAAATTGTCAACATCCCAAATCTCGAAAGGATCAGCATCTTCCTCGCTGACCAACACCTCCACGCCTTCCTTGGCCCCTTCCTCCTCACTCAACGTCTTCTCCAATCGAGGCTTCAAAACATCCCTCAAGAATTGTCTCTCGGAATTGCTGTGGAAAACCATCAAGACGGTCTTACCCAGCATGGTCAACCTCAAAGCCGCGTGATGGCTCATCTCCCCCGTCACGATGAGGTCAGCCTCGACTCCAGCCAAGACGTCCGCTCCGGACCCGGCACACACCGCCACGGAATTGATGGCAGTAGGCTTATCCTTCGGCCTGGCAACCATAACGTACCGCAGTCCGCCTAGCCCTTTCGCATAGCTCTGAACCAGCTTCCCTAGCTCAACCGGTTCCTGGTACTCTACTAGTCGTCCGTACCCGGACCCTTCGAAACCTTGGGGCAGGGTGCCAGAAATAGGTTTGGCGACCGACCGGCGAGCCGTCGTGATGCTGAGGTTTGCAGAAGCCATGTCGGCCAGCCAGTCATTCAACCCGCCGGGGGCGGCGTCGATTGCCGTGTGCGGGCTGTAGACGGCGATGTTGTGCTGGGCCAGGAGGAGGACGATGCGCTGGTGGGGGTCGGACAGGGTGATGGATTTGAGGCCGCGGAATATGAAGGGGTGGTAGGTGACTATGACCGAGGCGGATTTGGCAATGGCTTCGTGGGCGACCGAGATGGTGAGGTCGTTTGTGAGGAGGATCTTGCGCGAGACGGATTGGGAGGAGGAAGAGGAGGAGGGGGAAAGGTTTTCTTGGAGGAGGCCTACGTTGTCCCAGGCTCGGTCCGCTAGCTGTTCGGGGTAGAGGGTGCGCATCGCTTTCACGACGCTTTGGGTGAAGGCCGGGCTGGCGAGGGTGGAGGACGCCATTGTGTATGATTTGTTGGGAGTGGATGAAGGGAAGAGATGTGATGAGGTGATACGGGCTGCTGAGAAAAGTCTTGGTGATCTCAGTATGCGTGAGGTAAAACTCATTTGAGATTGATGTTTGAGAGCCCAGGCAAATCAGGAGCTGATGAGCTGAGGTTTGCTAAATTAATTGTTCATATGTTGAGTGGTTTGAGATGCTTTGGTGGGGCTTGCCTTGCCGCTCGTAGCTGGATAGGTAGGTAGGTACCTATCTATTGAAGCTTGTTGAGAGCTGCAGCAGCATAATGCCCCACCATAAGGTCTTTTTTGCCAAGCAAGAGCATCGTGGGGCATTTTCCCCCGTCTTGCGCTGAGCTGGTTGAGCACACTCTCGCCATCGGCTTTCACTTTACAAACCCTTCTTACACCCGAAGATCATGGCGCAGACATCGATAACAGAAGACTCAATAAAAGCTGCTTTGACAGAGCGCCTTGGGGCCTCTTACGTTGAGGTCCAGGACATGTCTGGTATGGATTCCTGCATCATTCTTTTTCCCCAATCCCCTGACGTCATTTTTCTTTTGCGGTGGGTGGGTTGTGATGATGCTGATTCTCTCTTCCAGGCGGCTGCGGCCAATCCTTTACGTCTCTGATAGTCTCGCCCGAGTTTGCAGGCAAGAACTCGCTGAAGCGACACCGGCTTGTCAACGCGGCGCTCAAGGCTGAGATTGCAGAGATTCATGCATGGTCCGCCAAGTGCCAAACGCCAGAGGAGTGGGAGAAGGAGAGGGCCGCAACGGGAGGAAATGATGGACCGCCGTTGGATGGGACTGCTGATGGGAAGGTCACTGGTGTGAGTCAGTGATGCGGGGGAGGAGGGTTTTTGGATTAAGAAACGGCGGGGGGTTTGCCGCAAGGCGTTGCGGCTATTTGATTTTGTTTGGGCTGGCATTCTCGGTATGCTTCATTCTTTAGGGCGTCTTATTGTTATATGATGATACAATAATCAAAACATGGCAGCCTTGGAATTCAACCTCAGCTCCAGCTGCAGACTGTTGCGACTTCCCGAATGGGTTCTCGGTCAGCCAAAGGCGTGTCACACCACGGCGGGCTGCTCCTCCACGTGCAATCAGTCTCGAACCAATACCGAGCCTTGTCTGCCACGAGGAAAAGTTGCAATCCTTCGGTCTGGCGTGTTTCAACTCGCCGCAACCTGTGCACCCAGACACACACTCTGGGGAATGAGCCCCCACAGCCTTCGGTCGGCAGGCTTTCAGATGGGTAATGGTGACAACCTCCATCCGTGAATAACCGTGCGAAGACAGCCTCACTCTGACTGACACCCAGAAGCCTGTTCGCGGTTCTATTGGCTCCCAAAATTGTAATTTGACGTCGGGTCTGTTTCCCCCACGTCGACGTCTATGCTAATTCAATTTTGGGCGTGAGGGTGGTGGGCAGGACGAGGCTGGAGGGAGCCCCGATTCACCCACGATGACGAGTCGTCGCTCTACCCGGTTGATGAAGACCGACAAGTCTTATGATAAAAACGGGTCTCCTGAAATTGATTCTTTTGTTTTCCTCGTAACCATCATTATTTCATCAGTCCCGTCATCATGAGCTACCCGCAAGCTGAGGAATATCTGAGATCCGCAGAACACCATCATGAGCAGTATATGAGAAACCTCCGTCTTTTTCACGGAATTCAGCCTGCTCCTGGTACACCACGGTCACCAAGACCTGCCTCCGTCGAATGGCCCGCTTCACCGGCCACCTTCCTAAGATCCAGCACATTCTCTCTCCCTGCTTACCAGCCAGCGACTAGCGATCGCTCTCGAAGGCCCACAAATGAATCTCCCGGGACACGTCCATTCTTACTGCAGGATGGACTACCGGACCAGAGCGATCGCTCCTTTTTGCCTTTGACTTCACCGTCAAGCACCATTACCCCTGCAGAAGCCTCGTCATCGTGTGTAGTCGAGCTTCTGGGAAAGCAGACTTTCTCAGAGTCTGATTTAGTCAGACACATCAAAGAGATCCCAGAGACTCAAACAGACACTATCACAGCCCTAGCAGAGGCAATACAGAAGACGGATGAGTTAGATCCCTCGAGCGTTCTTACCAGTTTCGAATACGGCCAGGAGAACTACTACAAGAGCGCAACCTACCAATTTTATGAAGTCAACTCGTCAGAAAAGGGCGGTGCTACTGAGCAGAAGCGCTCCCATCATGTGGGTGGCAGCGAGACGGACGGGGACAACTGGGATACTTCTGTCTGGAGTATTCTCCGACAAGTAAACACAAGCGGCAACGCCGTGGGCAGGATATCGTAAGTTAAAATTCCAGCCCAGTGAATGCTCTTTTCCCCCGCAAGAGGTTCGTTCACTCACACTATTATCTAGAATCCTTCAAGAACCATCCCCCATCATGCTGGCAGCAACGCACATGACCATGGCCGCCCACTTCGACATGGACGAGCTCATCTCCCATCTGGTCTCGACAGCAAATAACAAGGGCAAAACAAGGCCCTACATGCTCCTTAGATCCATCGAGGCGGAGCCCCTTAGGCAGCGTTCCTTCTTTTTCGTCTTCAAATACTACACCATCCTAGGTGAGGACGGACACATCCCCGCGCCATGGCAACCATTCGACCCACGGCCGCCGGACCGGAAAGGGCCCGACCACATCAACATCACCGAGTGCAGTTCCGTTCTCGCTTTATCGCTCGGCGGCGATCCGATAGGAAAGACCGAGGTAATTGTTAAACGTAAAAGGAAGGAGGGTGTGCTGTACGACACTTTTGCGCCTTGGCATCTCCTCAATCTCCAGTACTGTCCAGACGATAATCATTCTTCTCGGAACGAGTTTGAAAAAAAAGTGTTTAGAAGCGGACCTCATGCGTTCTTGGACGCTCTGTGCATGGAATATCGGGATGCCGTCAAGCGGTACATGGCGTTGAATGAGATGATTACCAAGTTGATCACACCCCCTGTAAGTTTTTTTTTATTCAATCTTTCTCCCACGTCTACTAATACGGCCTCCCCAGAACCAATTCATGTTCGATGTCCGCCTCCGCGACAAGCTCCTGTTCGAAGACAGCCATTTCACCTACTCCCGCCGCTACTTCTGGGCCTACAACACGTTAGGGGTCATAAACGAGGGAATCAAATCCATGTCTTCCTCATACGTCAACACCTTCACAAAGGAGTTTTGGGCAGGCAGACACGAAACCCTCTGGCCGTGTTCGCGTCCGGGCAGCAAACACCTACCTTCGACCCCGGATCCCGAGTACCTAAAAATCATGGACGGGCTCCGGCAGGATCTGGAAAGCGTCGTGGCGGAGCTGAAGCTGATGTACGACAAGAACGAGGCGACGCGGACCGAGATCAGGAGCCTGAGGGAGCAGCTGTTCAGCGGGAGCTCGGTCAAGGAGTCGAGGAGGGCGATCGAGCAAGGCGACAACATCAAGATTCTTACGAGCGTCAGCATGATTTTTCTGCCGCTTACTTTTGTCGTGGTGAGTCTTGAAAACAAAACACTGAATCCTACATGGGAGAAATTCATACGCGCAAAATCTCATTTATTGCTGATGTTTAATTTGATTTGAGTTCACTAATTAACGTGTTATTTCTTGCAGAGCATATTCAGCATGACGACCATCTCCATCCCGGTATCCGACTGGCGATTTGCCGCGACGCTCATCTCGGTCTGCATACCCTTCTTCATCCTGATTACTGTCCTGCAGACGCGCGCGTCGATGAACATTCTTCGCAAGGTCAGGAGAAAGGTCGGCGGGCTCCTGGGAAGGGCGTTTAATCTTCATTCCGCCCACGCGATCGGGGAGAGGAGAGGAAATTATCATTATTACGCCGGCGGTAATAATCATAATAATAATTTTATTAATCATCATCATCATCAACAACAACAACAACAACATCATAGCTCGATGGGAACGGGACTGGGAAGTGGAATCGGGATCGGAGCGGGGATGGAAACGGGCGCGGGCGCGGGCGCGGGCGGGAACAGAAGGGCACAGTCCGGTTCGGAGAACGTGGAGAGCAAGAAGAAGAAGAAATGGTGGGAGAGGGTGAATGATTTAAGGACCGGGTTGTTGAGTTGGCGAAAGAAGACCAGGAGTGAGGAATCAAGGATGGAGGAAGGGGGTGGGGGAAGGGGACACGAACATGCCAACTAACTAATTAAATTCATCCAAGGGTGGAAGGGAGTTATTATCTTCTACATATGCATCAGATGTCCAGTCTAGTCTAAATAGGTCTAGATAGGTAGATATTCCATCTTCTTGATACGTGTATGAATCTCAGTCCCAAGAAAAAAAAATTGAAAATATTATGACCGTCACTTTTGCGCTACCGTTTCCATTCATTTCTATCTAGAGCCGTCCGGACAAGTAAAATTCATTGTCACCTTAAACCAAATAAACATACAAGTAGTATAGCCACAGTAATTGGTAAATAGATGATAAAAAAAACACACATTTCAAAAAAACATCACTTCTTTTTCCCAAACTACCTACTTGGGTAAATAAAGCCCCCTCTTTTACGCCCCAGCAACAACAGCCAACCCCTCATAGATCTTTTTCCTGACCGCATAAAACGTCCCCATGCCACCGGTCGCAGAGTTGGAATTGCTTCCCGCGACAAACGGCAGCGCCACGCTTTCTAGCTCAACCCTACCCGTCGCGCTCTTCCTCACCGCAACGCAATCGTCAATCAGCAGCGTACCCTCACCTCTAAACTCCGCTTTGTGCCCTCCGCTGAGCATCGCTCTCCTTAGATCCGCGAGTCGCAAATCCCCCACGTGGAGCGGCTGGGATGCTGCGCGGACAGAAGAGGAATGGGAGGCCGGCAGAATGTCCAGCGTCGGCAGGATGGCGGCAGGGTTGGCGGAAGCGGTCGTGGTAAGAGCAGTGGAAGAAGCAGCGGCTTCGGCAGCTTTGTCGAGTTTCTGTCGCTTATTCGCCGAGTCCTCGCTATCCGACCCTGATGCAGAGTTTGAAGAGGAAGCCTCCTGCAAAAGGACTTCGCCTCCGGGTAGCAACATCCCCGTAACCGTGACGATACCCAAGCCCTTGACGTCTTGCCAGGTCAGACGCTTGACTAGGTCGTCAGAGAGTTTGACGACCCAAGCGTTGGTGTCGACTGATGCATTTACTGCTGCGCCGATGGACGGGGTGAATACATCGATTGCGGTCTCCTTGGATCCCGAGGCACCTAATTGTGCTGAGAGAAGCTTCTTGCAGTCTGCTGCGAGGGACAAGGTTTCCTGTTCTGACCCAGCGATGAGAACTAACTTGCGAGGTTGGATAAGGGGGATCAACATGGTTAAGCTGCGCTTATCGTGGAGACCGCTAAAATCAACAAATGCGATCCGTAAGTTGACGGAAATAGTGTGCGACGAGTAGACCAGCTTGGCGGGGCCAACAACCGAGTCCTCTTCGTCTTCGAGTTCATCCAGCTCATCACCTGCTGAACCATTGCCAGCACCAGTGTTGTTATCCGGCTCATCTACCGAAAGAGCCCGATTGAATTGCGGTCGTTTGTTGGGTCCTGAAGTGCCCTTGCCGACGGCATTAACATCGTCAAACCTTCGCTTCTTGCCCAGGCCTTCTTCTTGTCTGCCTCCAAGGTGGCCTGCGTCTGCCCCGTCAGCATCCTCTCTCTCCTCTGCGCGAAGGTAATCCTCTGGCCTGATGAGGTCGCCGAACTCATCGTTTCGTTTACGTCGGAGTACCAATGGGAACATTCTCTCCCTGCCCTTTTTCCCTCTAACATCGAAGTCGTAGACTCCTTTTTTCTTGAGCAGGATGGTGACTCCCAGGTCTTCGTCTGTGAGCACAACCTTTTTGCGGCTTGCTTGACCAATGGTAGTTGAGACATTCAGAGCTTTGCCTTGCTGTTCTGTCTCATCTTCCTCGGACTCGCTGGAGCTTTCAGAAACGTCATCAACCACGTCCGCTGATGCTTCTAATGCTGTAGCACCGCCTGTCTGTAACGTAGCTTGAAGTTGTCGTTGTGTCGCCAGCCATTGCTGGTACAAGGCAACTTCATCCCCTTGCAATGGCTGCTTGGAAGCCTCCTTCAGCTCCAGCTCACGTCCACCACCATAGACCTGCTCAAATGTGTCACCGTTGGTCGTCTGCTCGGTGGCCACACCGTCCCTTCTCTCCTTCCACCATTCCCATAACGTCCGGGCAATGGATGGTTTCCCCTCATTGAAACTCGGTTTCTCGGTGAGAACTACAAGGTTCCTAGCATCTCCCGCAATCGCCTTGAGAACCTCCTTTGAGAAACCCCATTCCACGCTCGAGTCCGTAGCCAAGATAACCCGACCCTTCGGTACGGGATCGTCTGTAGCCTGCTTCAAGACCCAGGCAATCTGTGCCTTGCGCTCCAATAACCTCAAATGCTTGAAATCAAAGGGGCCAGCGAATTTGGTCTCCTTGGCATCCCGGCCGTCTCTACCCCTCCCATTCCCAGCATTCTTCCCAGCGCCGCTAGCCACTGCCTCAAATTCTCTCACGATACTGTCGTCCATCCACTCAAGCATACTCCTGGCATGCTTCATCGTGCTGTTGATGCTTCGCCCAGCCAGGTAGACGTTAGTGTTCTTGAAGACCTCATTGCCCTTCTCAACCTCTGTCCTCCATGCATGTTCTAGCAGATAAGAGAGCTCGAGCACTCTGGCACTCGAGTCTACGGGGATCAGAACAGTCCCACCTCGAGCGATACAGAGCTTGATTGATTCTAGGAGCTGTTCGTCGCGTCGAGCTCGTGATAATGAGGTCTCAGGGGTTCGGCTGCTGCATACGAGGGCCGTGGGTTTCCGTAACTGCTCAATGACTTCTGTACCGCCTGCCCCACCGTGGCCACCACCTAACCAGGCCGCGCCGGAAAAGACATTTTCTCTACCTTGGTTCCAATCTACGGCGTAGACGATTGATTCGAGACCGTGTTGGATGTGCCAGATGGTTCCCCCGAGGGTGTGGCCTGAATTGTAGGCGGTGATTGTGAGACCGTTGAGGGGTGGAGAGAAGGGAGATGGAAGGGGTTGGTGAGGTTGCGAGTATTTGAGGGGTTGGATCAGAGAGAAGTAGCGGGCGATCTCCTCTGATGTTGGGGGCTGGAGGAGGAGGTTCTGATCGGCGGATACCTTCTGCGAGTAAGCGACTTCGGCGAGCGAGGTGGGAGATATTGTTGTCGCCACTACCGGGGTAGAGGCGTATAGATCTTGGGTGAGGGTGCGTCCGAGGTCGACGACGGGCTGCGTCGCATATACCGGGATGCGCGTGAAGAGGGGAAGGTGTTTGCAACAGTGGGCGTATGCGCCGAGATGTGCGACGGTTGCGTGTGTCAGTAGGATTAATGAAAGAGTCGGCACTTGTCTAATAAAGGCATGTATCATTAGCACACGATCACATAATTTTTTTTTTTTTTTTTTTTTTTTAACACCATGCTCCAATTTCGCATGCAATCATCGTACTTTTCCAATTCTTTGAGCTTCTCAACATCAAAGGTCTCGTCCCAACCGACATCAACCAGCACCTTGACGCCACCATCGAGCTCCAGTAATGACTGCGATGCGGTCGACTCGGAGAGAGCACCCTGGAGTGGGCAGTAGCTGAACATTGTTGCCAAACTTCCAGTCGTGTTGGTGATGTTGCCAGTGTCGGTTTCACTCGGATCACCAGGACTGGTGCATGTTTGTTTTGGGACGCAACAAGCAACTGGCCGGCAGCTTGAGGTGCAGCGACAAATCTGAGAACTCGGATATGGTTATGTCGTTGTTGTGCGTGCGAGGTAGTGATAAATCGTTGGGTTTTGATGCGGCGAGTGGTAGGAATCCTTGTCGCTCACATGGATCGATCGAAAAAGAGCTTCTGCTTTGTCGCGTAAACTTGGAAATCCAGCTGCACTCCACGCGACCAGTCGGGATCATGCTGTGGTAATTACTGCTTCCGTGTAATTCAGAGGCGGTATTGGATGGCAGAAACAGTCCTGGCCAGGGATCAGATCGCGGAAGCTGCCGAGTGGACAAGTGGACAACGACCCCTGTCTTGTGGCCCAATGGCGGGGCTTGGTGGGTGGTTTTGCTCGGCGGTCTCGATGAGCCGATCGAAAAAGGACAGCTCGACCTTGGTCCATGATTTGAGGTGGGGACCACCAATAAACCCACTGTGCACAGCGGACTTATTAGAAGCTGCACCTCAGTAAAAGGGACACCTTTCGGTAAAACAACAGAGCAGACAGGACAGAGGTCAGAGGTCATGACACAGGACGACCTGCACCAACAGACAAGTCCTCGGTGACGGCGAAACAGACCAATACTCAACCATCGACCGATCTCCCTCCAACTCGACGAACTGCACCCGACACAACAAGCCGTCTAATCGTTGAGCGACACCGTCTCTCGTCAACTCGGCATACCTGTCGTCAAGATGGCCGACTACGCCATGTACCACTCCCTCGGTCAGGGCGAAAACATCGACCCCAACGACCCCAACCGAAACACCCAACCCGCCGCTCCCCAGTTCCAGCCTCCAGTTGCCCCGAATCCCTACCAGCCCGGCGTTGGAGGATACAATGCACAGCCATACGGACAGCCATCTCCCGCAGGGGGCATCCCTCCCCCTCCTCACACGCCAGGCTATGGGCCTCCCCAGACACCGGGTTACGCCCCTCCAGAGAATGCCTATTTTCAGGGTCAGCAGCCCGCCGGAGGGGATCCCAACAACTTGGCTGCGCAGATGGGGAGTATGTCGCTCGGAGGAGATGCACAAGGAACATCAAAAAAGAAGAAGAAGGACCGCCACGCATACCACACGGTCGATGCGCCCACGTCGTCCCAACCCTTCAACGGTATTCCCCCGGCTGGCACGCCCGCGACCGATTTCCTCAACGCCGCTCCTTCCGCAGCCGGCGCTCGCTATGGCGGTTCCCAATTCCCGGCTCCCGTGAGCCCAGGCTTCAATCCCGTGCCGGCCTCGCCCGCTGAGTTCGGTGCAAGACCTGGTTACAATGACACTGGTTCGGCAACGAACATGGTTGGAGCTGCGGGGCAATCTCAAGTCTC
The DNA here is from genome assembly GCA_033576145.1 of Cladorrhinum samala. Lineage (NCBI taxonomy): Eukaryota > Fungi > Ascomycota > Sordariomycetes > Sordariales > Podosporaceae > Cladorrhinum > Cladorrhinum samala. The sequence goes on from MU864961.1 coordinate 29,588, forward strand.
GCCGGACGAGATGCCCAGCGTTCCCACCTCTCGAGATGCCGTGCAGCAGTACTTCCTCAACAACGTCTACCCGACCTTCGAGCGCCTCGTCCCGCCGCCGGCTACCGTCTCCTTTGTTGCTTTTGACCAGGGCAATTCCTCACCCAAGTTCGCTCGTCTCACCATGACCAACATCCCCGCCACGGCTGAGCAGCAAAAGAGCACCGGATTACCCCTGGGTCTTCTCCTCCAGCCCTTGGCCACTCTCCAAGCCGGCGAGGTCGAGATCCCAGTCTTGGACTTTGGAGACGCCGGGCCGCCTCGTTGCCACAGGTGCCGCGCCTACATCAACCCGTTCATGATGTTCCGGTCGGGCGGTAACAAATTCGTCTGTAATCTCTGCAACTACGCCAACGACACTCCGGCAGAGTACTTCTGCGCCACCACCCCGGCGGGTGTTCGTGTTGACCGTGACCAGCGTCCAGAGCTCACCCGGGGAACAGTCGAGTTTGTCGTCCCCAAGGAGTATTACACCCGGGAGCCTGTCGGTCTCCGTTACCTCTTCGTAATCGACGTCACTCAAGAGTCCTACAATAAAGGATTTGTGGAGTCCTTCTGTGATGGCATTCTCCGCGCTCTCTACGCCAGCGATGACAACGAAGAGAAGGACGAAAATGGAGAGGTCAAGCGCAGGATACCGCCTGGCGCCAAGGTCGGATTTGTCACCTACGATAAGGAGGTTCACTTTTACAATGTCAGTCCGGCATTGGAGCAGGCGCAAATGATGATCATGCCAGACATTGAGGATCCGTTTGTCCCGCTCAGTGAAGGGCTGTTTGTGGATCCATATGAGAGCAAGACGGTCATCACATCGCTTTTGACCAGGCTTCCTCAGATGTTTTCTGATATCAAGAACCCGGAGCCGGCGCTGCTTTCTACGCTGAATTCGGCTGTTGCGGCGCTTGAAAAGACTGGCGGAAAGATTTTCTGTTCGCTCGCGGCGCTGCCTACTTGGGGTCCTGGGAGGTTGTTCATGAGGGACGACGGGAAGCACCCCGGCGGCGAGCCGGACAAGAAGCTGTTCAGCACTGAACACCCTGGTTGGAGGAAGCTGGCTGAGAAGCTGGTGTCTATCGGTGCCGGTGTCGACTTTTTCATGGCTACGCCTAATGGTGGATATCTGGATATCGCTACGGTGGGATACGTTTCTGCTACCACGGGAGGCGAGACCTTCTTTTATCCCAACTTCATTGCGCCGAGGGATAATACCAAGCTGTCGCTGGAGATCAAGCACGCCGTCACGAGGGAGACGGGCTATCAGGCTCTTATGAAGGTCAGATGCTCTAACGGGCTGCAGGTCTCTGGGTATCATGGAAACTTTATTCAGCATACTTTCGGTGCCGACTTGGAGATTGGGGTTGTGGATTCTGACAAGGCGCTGGGAGTGACGTTCGGGTACGATGGGAAGCTGGACTCGAAGCTGGATGCTCATTTCCAGGCCGCGTTGTTGTATACCACTGCGTCCGGGCAGAGGAGGGTCAGGTGTCTAAATATCATCGCCGGTGTTAGTGATCACGCCAGGGACAGCATGAAGTTTGTTGATCAGGACGCGGTGGTGGCTATCATTGCTAAGGAGGCTTCTACCAAGCTGGCGACCACTTCAGCTACGCTCAAGGATATCAGGTTGAGCCTGACGGAAAGGACTATTGATGTGCTTGCGAATTATCGCAAGAACTTCTTGGCGCAGCCTCATCCGCCTGGACAGCTGGTCATGCCGGAGCGGCTGAAGGAGTTTGCCATGTACATGTTGGGCATGGTCAAGTGCAGGGCTTTCAAGGGCGGGAATGAGACGAGTGATAGAAGGGTGCATGAAATGAGAATGATTAGGAGTATAGGTGCCGCAGAGCTTTCGCTGTACCTCTATCCCAGGGTCATTCCGATTCATAATTTACAACCCGAAGATGGGTTCCCGGATCCCGCGACTGGACACTTGAAGGTCCCGCCTTCCGTTCGGGCGTCGTTCTCAAGGGTCGAGCCTGGAGGCGTTTACTTGCTCGATAACGGCCAGACGTGTCTTTTGTGGATGCATGCGCAGACTTCGCCGAACCTTATTGAGGATTTGTTTGGGGAAGGCAAAAATGATTTGAGGAGCCTGGATGCGTATACCAGCTTGATTCCCGTTCTGGACACCAGATTGAACGCGCAGGTCAGGAATCTGATGGAGTGGATGAGAGGGGTCAGGCAGGGAAGTAAAGGGTTGACTATTCAATTGGCCAGGCAGGGGCTTGATGGTGCGGAATACGAGTACGCGAGGATGTTGGTGGAGGATAGGAATAATGAGGCCCAAAGCTATGTGGATTGGTTGGTTCACGTTCATCGGGGAGTGCAGTTGGAGGTACGTCGGTGATTTTTCTTATAATTTGGGGTAGTGAAACAGGCAAAGGTGAGGAAATGGGAAGGGAGCTGAAGTAAAGAAGGGGGCTGCAGTGGTGATTGATCGTTTGATTGGGAATGGTTTTGGTGTTTCGAAAAGCTGATTTTATTTTTTTTTTAAAAAAAAAATAGTTGACGGGCCAACGAAAACGTGAGGACGGAGGAGCAGCAAGTTCTTCGACTTCGTCTACAGGGGCGTTGGCTGGGTTCACTGGATTAAGACCTACGTACTGGTAAGGGACTTGGTTGCCGTTAAGAAGGGGGTTGGGGTAACAGTGCGGAATGGGAAAGGAAAGCAGAGGAAATGCTATGTGGCTTATTAGGGGTGAGTTAAAGAGAGGATGTGGAAGGGGAGTAAGTCTTTGCACAGTTTTTTAAGTAGATACCTGCATCCAAAAACTTGATCAAGAAAAAGAACTCGAAATATAATGCTGGGTTTTGTTTTTTTGCTGTTGTGAGATTAGTATTGACTGAACCAGGGGTTCAGGCACGGAGTATAAAGGCATGAAAACAAGTTGTATACAAGAATGTGAGTTGATCATTTATTTTGGATTCAATGTTCTGGTTTACCTCACGAAACTATGAATGTACAGTATAATACATATTCTTTCTTCTAAAACTTCAGATTTATATTGATGATATTTTGTTCGGTTGATTTCCTCTCCCCCCCCCCCCCACCTTCGTCTCTGATTTTTTTGGGGGGTGGGTGGTGGGGGGTTAGTCTAGTTTAGGTATGCATACCAAGACATTTTTTAAAATAATAAAAAGAAAAAAAAAAAAAAAAAAAAAAAAACCTCGGAACGAACCCCTCGATCAGATCATAAAAAATGTGAGATATAATTATTCTTTTTCATGATGATGATGTAAACATGATAAAGTTATGATGATTCTTTATTGGATGATAAGGTTTGAAGTGAAATGGCCATGTATTTTTTTCTAAAAAAAAATTAAAAAATTTTAAATTCTTTTATTCTTTGAATGGGGTTTGTTAAAGTGTAATTATTCTTTTTTCTTGGCTAGGTGGGTTTTCTATTATGTCTTGGCGAGACCTTTTTTTTTGGGGGGGGGGGGGGGGTGGTGGTGGTGGTTGTGATTAATATTATGGCAAAGAAGGATCAATGATACATATGATTGATGATAACGTTTTCCCTCAAAGAGGGGTAAGTTTGAGTAAAAAGAAGAAGAAAAAAAAATTAGACAAATACATTGTATTATTAGTGGACCGGGAACTTTTACAAGCATATATGCGGGATGATCCTTTGTTTTTTTTTTGTTTTTTTATTGTGGTATATATTTTTTTTTTGCTTTCTTCTTTCCCGACATCCACAATTGAACAGGGAGGTGGTGATGATAGAAGCTGTTTGAGCAAATATTAGACTAGTATTGTATAGAGAGGTGGGAAAAAAAGGGGGGAAAGAGGGGTTGGCGAGGGGGAAGGGGAAGGGGGGGGGTGTTGGATGTTGAAAAGAACTTCATGTGAAAAGTAAAGGTAACCGCACCCGGCATTTATTTTACTGTTATGCTCGGTCGATCATTCCACCCATGGAATGGAATGGCAAAAACCACACCTCCGCTCATCCTCGCCTACTCCCGCTGTCAAAAGTTATCTGCTAAGCTAGGTCAGGTAAGGTAGGATAGCTCCGTAGTGTGTACTAGCGCAGCAGCAAACCAAGCATACTGCAGCACGTACGCAGCAATCCATCCACTATACTTCGGGTCTGCGGGCACGACCTCAGCCTATCTTTGACTTTGCTATACGACATGCAACTGCCAACAACTCCCATACTGCGGCTCGGCATTTTAGCTATATCTGGTTATATGGGGTTTTTTTTTTCTTCTTCTTCTTCTTCCTTTCTGTTTTTTTTTTTTCTTCTCTTCTCTTTCTCTTTTCACACTATTGAGCGGCCTGCATGCCGAGGGCACCCTGTAATGGAGACTCGGACTTCTCTTTGACTGTTTGAGGAGTCTCGTTGGGCATTAATTTATGTAGCGCTGTGAAAGTTTCTTTTTGTTGCCAACAAGGAAGGGAACCTCAGATTGGTCTGAAAAAAACAATGACAGCTCGATGATGGTGCTTGATCAACATAGTGATTTAGAAAATATTCGAAAGTGCAACTGTGACAGATCGAAGAGGCTTGCTTTTGGATTGGGCCCGCAGAGCATTGCATGTTTGGTGAAATGTTTCCGCTCGGATATCCCGAGAGAAGCAAAAACAATACATGAATAAAGTGAGTGGGCGGGGAGGTCTGTGCAGAAAATAGTTCCGAAGTTGCTAAGTCGAATGTAGACTTGTTATATACGATGCTGCGGATATCCGGACCTTGCGTTTATTATGTAGGTGCCTGTTGTCTGGGCTTGGAAAGATGGGCTAGCTCACAATACCTTCCTCCCGTTCCGCCCCTTCCATCCCCCTGGTTGAAAGCAAAAAGTCTGCACCTATCCTCACCGTCTGTTTTGTTTGTTGACGAAGTGGGGGTTTGACGATCTGAGACATGAGTCCCCCAAAACCGGCTGCATATTAAATCTCGGCCATCATCGGGATACCCGTCTCATCGCGTGACACAACAATTAGTCTTGTATCTATTCTGTCTATTCTGTCTGTCTAGCTGGATGGATGCACCAAAAGCCATGCTTTCGTGTCACCAAAGCACAACAAGACGCAGGTCTTGTATGTGTTAGATCAGGTGTGACAGATCGCAGACATGATTTACTCATATTGTCGCTTCGATTTCCTGACATGATTAGGTACACATTGTTGTGTTGAAAACCGAAAGTATGGATAGCGCATTGGTACCTAGCTACCTACCCACCTTACCTAGCTGATGGAGGGTCTTGAGCAGCAGAGGTGTAATTAGTGTACATGGATGACCGGGAGAAACTGCAGGTTTGCTTGGGAATAAGTGGGGTGCAGTGAAATGTTGATGTCACTTCACATATTCTGTTCAAATGTGCCAGTGTGTGTACAGTAGGCATATGTGCTGCAGAGTGTTTTGATATGCTAGTACACTAATTAGTACATACAGTGCAGCGATCAGCCGGGAAACCCAAACACAAAAGCATGCACATATCCTGCCTATACTACCTACCTTATCTCCTTTCCCATCCGGCCCGCGTCTATATCATCCTGCCCGCAGTCTAGTCTGGTGACCAACAACCTGGAAGCCGGGTTTGAACTTGCCGGTTTTGTGTGTTGGTTTGTTGCTCCGGCGTCATCATACGATACAGCATGCACACTTTGCCGTCTATGGTAATCATGATCCGCTTACCCGGTGGAAAAACTGTAGGATCTCGTCTGATATGCATTCCAAAGTCAGCTGGTCTTGACAGCTTTGAAGCTTAATTATTGCGCATACAGTACAATGTATGTACCCAACAGAGTGGTGTGTCAATAACAGGGTCCATGATGGGTCCGTGTTCCCAAGAAGACATTAGTTGGTTGGCCCCGGGCATTCATGCAAGATGCTAATAGCTTTCCACGGCCATCTTCAAGTGCGGCGAGCTTGCAATCGTGGGGGGGGGGGGGGGCGGGAGTCGATGTCGCCATGTCCTGCACAAGAAGTTCCAAGCAGAAAACCCACTCACTCACTCACACTCACAGCAGCTAATTAAAGCTTGGCTTGGCTTCGATTGAAAAGCCACTCAACAACATCACCTTTGCCACCCGGACACCAGTCAGGTCGCATTCAATTGACTTTCTACCCATGGACCATGATAGGTATACGGTCCCCGTAATTTTTTTTTAAAAAAAAAATTATATCTGATTTGATAAAAAACACTCAATGAACTCACTTCGATTGAGTGGGAGTGGAATTCAAATAGTAGACTTGGATAAAATCCAGGGCTGTTTCTTTGCCCTGATTCTACCTTGTTCTGATTTTTTTTTTTTTTTTTTTTTTTTTTTTTTGTTTTTTCTCTATACGTTGTCCATGGACCCCACCAAAGTTTTCCGGCGATCCGGACCCGTCTGCAATAGTTACCGCAGCGTATGTGTTGTGGCGCACTTGTCCTTGGGATTGGTCACTAACCAAAGAAAAAGAAATTAAACTGTGCCCAATTTTGCATAGCTAAGTGGTATTTTGCTCGTCCGGTCTGGTCTGGCATCTGCAAACCTGTCTGGACAATGGGGACCGGTGTGCAAGGAAGGGCACATCGCACCTCCACCAAAAGTATCAAACATACCAACAAGCATTTCTTCCCCCTCGCAAATGATGGACGTATGTATTTCGCGCACTCACATTCTCTTTTCTTTCCTCTTCTTGGCAATCCCCTCTTCAGCCTCATGCAGACATGCAGTGTGACAGCCAGTCAACGAGCCATGATGTCGTGAGAGGCTGCACCTTCGGCAAATCGACGAGGACCCCTCGCTCGTCACAGAAGCTCTCCAGCTGGGTTTGATCAAAATATGCTGGGTCGGATATGTCTTCGGGCCGCAGCCCAAGAGCCGGATCCTCGGAGATACACTTGCTTTTTGACAGGTAATTACTGTACAAACAGGTACCATAGGCGCCAGTACACGCTGTCATCTTTATTCCAAGATATTAATGATGATATTGATACACACTGTGAAGATTCACAACCACACATCCAAACCCAACTAAAGCTGCCAATCCAGATCCCAGAAAAGAAGAGACGAGAAATCCCAGAGCAATTTTTTTCCCGGGGCCCAATAACTCAAAACTCCGTTTATATGTTTGCCCACAAATGCTGGCATAATCCGCGATAGGCTCCCAAAGCCCCAAACGCCAAACTCCCGGTGAAAAGAGGGAAATGTGAGGGCCCACTGATGCTCAGCGTAGCGCTGACCGGGTGTTAACAGGTTGTTAGCAAATTATTAATGCCGTATCTCGCGTCCGGCGTTTTCAAGACGCTTTGAATCGCGCTACTGTCAAAAACCTGCTGAAAAATCTGGTAGTCGGTAGGTGAGAGGCCAGGGGAGCTGGAGCTGGAGCTGGAGCTGGAACCGGAATATGATGAGCTACTCTTGGATCGGGATTTGCCGGATGAGCTGCTGCTGCCCCCTTTGGCCTTCTTGGCAATATCATCCAGAATCAGTTGTGTGGTGCTTTGACTTGGATCTTCAAATACGAACGCCACGTATTTGAACCGGCCGCGGAGGTTAGGGTCATAGAGGAGAACCTCCCGCCAGAGTTCGGCAAGCTCCAGGGGCGGGTTGCGATAACCATTGCCCAAGCCAAAATCACCGATAACAACGTGCTCCGCTCCTTCGTAGGCCACGATGCTAAGCGCAACGCGCAGTTTATCTTTGACCATTTCTCGCTCATCAGCAAATGAATATTTGGTGCCATGATGTGTCAGTTTTGGCCATCGTGGTGGCGGTATCGAAACCACGGGCAAGGCTTGCCATTGCTCGATGGGGAGCTTCTCATATCTGTCGTGGGGACCTCGGAAAACCACTGGAGAGTTTGTTAGGGTCTTTCAAAGTCTTTTGGTCAGATAACTACTGGAGGTGCTGCTTACCAACATCTCGTGAAAAAATTCCGCTGCAAACCGGGATGGGGTAGTGATCTGCACCACCCACAGGAGTCGACAAGGTTGCTGCAAGCGTGCTGCGCCGGCAAAGTCGCTCCTCGTAGCCCACGGCCCCGGTTTCCCAGTCTCCCCCGGGTCTTCTGTCGTTGGCTGCGCAGATGAAAGGCACGGGAATCTGCATCTGTGCCACCCAGCTAAGCGCGATATCGACCGGGTCTCCGTGGGACACGTCTGAGTGGGTTCGTGTTAGAAAACACCGGTAGGGCTGAAGGTTGGGAGGGAAATGCTGTGCTCACAAAACTGCGGGGGAGAGATGTCACGCCCCCTATCCTGTAACGGAAGAAGAGTAGGTTGGTGGTAGATGTACGAGTAGGTAGCCCACCTGTTGGCGTAATCCCGTTTGATGAGAGGTATATAGACCTTCTTAGTTTCCGAGGCAACCTCGGAGGGCTTCGGCTTGGACGATTTGGAGCTCGAGGAAGGCATTGCGCGTTGAGAGAAACCGGGAGGTAGTGAAAGGATTTTAAAAGCTAGCCAAATACGAGTCTTGGGGGAACAGGAAATCGAGCCCGCAGCCGAGATCTGGTGCGAGTTCTTAAGCCTGCTAGCTCTGTGTGTGCTTTTGCTGTTGCTTGGTAAATGAAAGATTGATCATGAACGAGGCGGATATTGCTCGCTTTATATATGCAGTCAAAACAAGCCATGAGAGACCAAACGGACTGCAGAAAAAAGCAAAGGCTCCCTCGCTATGAGAGGAGGGCGGGGGGGACGAGCCAGCATGGAGAACCTGCGAACTACCTACTGGCACCGGCACATCCCAACGGCTTCCCAGGTCCACGGCTGCCGGGACCATTCTGAGGAGGGACAAAATTTGGACAGTGAAGCTATCGAGCTCTCCGCCGACGCAATCTCCCGAGACTTTGGGAATTGCGAGTGTCTGTTGTGTTGCCGCGAGTGCGCCATCTTGAGTCAATCTGGTATTCCTAAGAGTCTTGGCACATGTACATTACCAGAGACATGGGGCCCGTCCCTCATCGGAGGTCTTGTGTCTGTGTCTCTGCTTCGTATCGCTTGGCATCTGCCACAAGCTCGCGTCGATAGACACACCTTTGACAGTACGTGCGGCATTTGGAGCATTTATTTTATTTTATTTTCTCGTGCGTTCCAAGTGAACCCTGGGCTGCTGCTGAAACCAATAATAAACCCACGCACGCCTGCAGTTTGCGGTCACAGTCGCAACCGTGGTGAAAGGCCAATTACGAGCGAACGAGACATGCGACCAACAAAACTAACATGGTCATTTTGGTCATGGCCTTTTCGATCTGACAACTGTGTACCGAGTACGGGGGAGGAGATCACCGTGGACAGCGACGAGATCGGCATCGATGCCAAGCAGTGTGGGGGGGTGGAGTGGTCAGCAGTGTAGCCAACACTGTCGAGATGTAGTCATGGAGATGTTGCCATTCACCAAGAGATCCGCCAAACTGAACGGTTAGGGAAAGGTTGGGTGGTATTGGCGGTCAGAGTGGTCGGGCTGTCCCGTCCTGCTAAATTGAAACCATGCAGGATGTCCATCATTGCCATGACGAACACTGTGGATCGTACCTGCAAGTCCCGTCGAGCTGAGGTGCAGGTTGTGGACGGAATGGGCAGAAGCCGAGACGAGATGGATGCCAGATGGGTGCCTTCTCCGCCTCCAATTGCATTTTGCACTTTCTGCAGTTGCTCAGATCCGGACTGAAATGCCATTTTCAGGAAGAGCACCCTTCCCTTGACGCGATTTAGGCATTGCCACTTCAGCTACTCTAGGAAGGAAGCGCTTTCCTTGGGAGTAAATGGTGGTGGTTGCAAAGTGGGGGTGTTATTGCTCATGATTTGGACAATGCACCAACATGGGAGCGAGTTCCTGGGATCTAAATCGAATGATGTTTATCGTCCACCAAATTCGGGCACCCGCCTGCCACTCCAGCTTCCTCACCCAAGTGGCCGGGGCAGTTGGAAAGATGCAATCATGATATCTACGGATTGTGATGATAGTTTATTGATAGTTTGCTGCACTGTTGGATTTATTACTTGCCTTTTCAACCACTCACAATTAGCGTCCTCCAGAGCACTTGGCGTGTCAATCGCCGGACCAATGGTAGCGACTGGAACTCTCAAGAACGGCAAGTGGCAGCGGACGCCAAGCTCAGATCCAGCTCTCCACAATATGCGGTTTGATTGGATGGGAGGATCGGAATATTCACATGCTGTCAACCGTATGTAATTCGTATTCTCGCGCTTTTTTCTTGGGCGTGCGGAACTGAAAATTACCGAAACTGTCAAGGTGACCGACGAGGGGTTCGTGAAATCAGGAACCTCAAAATCACACGCCCGCCTTACATCCAGGACCCTCTCCCCCTCAGCAACCTCAATATATGCGGCCCCCCGCCTTTGGACTGGCCTTCCGGCCGTCAACTCGCATTGCCTCCTCGCGCGTCATTCTCAGGTGCCCGAGCCACGTTCCTCGGCGATATGTCTCGTCTCAAAAGCCCCAACAGCCATATCGCTCAGTAGCCCAGTTGTTGCAATGGAAACCCCAGGAAGAAATCGAGGATGTTGTTGTCAATGGCTTCGTGCGGTCAGTTCGCGGATTGAAAGCTCATCGCTTTGTTTCCCTCGGGGACGGATCCTCGCTGGCGCCGTTGCAGGCTGTTGTTGAAACTGATCGAGCTGAAGGGTGTGTGAGAATGATTACCACGATATGCCTGTCTCGGTTATCCAACTTACTGATTCCGATTATCTGCAGTCTGGCTGTCGGCGCGGCGGTGCGTCTCACTGGCTCATGGGTGTCTTCGCCTGGTGCTGCACAGAGCCACGAATTGCATGTCAAAAAGGTCGACATCTTGGGCCCCTCCGACGCAAAGGTAGATGCAACCGCTCTCTCCCTTGCTTGCTCCCGGTTGCTGGGCTTCTAACCATAGGCGTTGTAGACATTCCCCCTCCAAAAGAAATACCAAACACCCGAGTACCTCCGCACGATGCCGCACTTGCGGCCGAGAACCCCCATGAATGCGGTCCTCTTAAGATTGCGGTCCGATGCGATTGCTTCCCTGACTCAGTTTTTTGCAAATCAGTCGTTCGTCCAGACCCATCCGCCAATCATCACCTCATCCGACTGTGAAGGCGCTGGAGAGGTATTCACCGTGACCCCAGCCGCGGCCGGCGAGCCGGGCAAGGACGGGCCTGAGGACTTCTTCCGGTCCCAGAAGTATCTGACAGTGTCTACTCAGCTTCACCTTGAGGCGCTCGCTCAATCTGTTGGCAATGTTTGGACCCTTTCACCTGTATTCCGTGCTGAGCAGAGCGATACATCAAGACATCTTAGCGAGTTTTACATGCTGGAAGCCGAGATGAGCTTTGTCGACAGTCTTGGGCCAGTCATGGACCTAGCCGAGAATATGCTACGGCACCTCAGCACTGATTTATATAAATCAGCGACCGTCGGCGATCTTCTAGCGCGATCACGTCACAGCGGTTCGGACTTGTTGCCGGCAGGTGAGGTTGCGCGCCGCTGGGAGGGTTTGGCAGAGCGCGACTGGCCTCGAATTACATACACCGAAGCTATCAAATTGTTGCAACAAAAGGCCGATACCTTCAAGCATAAGCCAACCTGGGGTGTAGGGCTACAGTCGGAGCACGAGAAGTACATCGCCGACGTCGTTGGTGAAGGTCGGAAACCGGTTTTTGTCACCAATTATCCCAAAGATATCAAGGCCTTTTACATGTTGCCAACCCAAATACCTGGCTCTGGCTCAGAAGGCTCATCGTCAGAAGCCACAGTTGATTGCTTCGACTTGCTGGTTCCTGATCTCTGTGAGATTGCAGGTGGATCGATGCGTGAGTATCGTTTGGATCCTCTCCTGGACATCATGAAGCGGCAGGGAATCATCAAGTCAACATCGGACCCTGACTCGGAGAATGGTTCTGGAAGCGGTTTGGACTGGTACGTTGAATTGCGTCGATGGGGTTGTCCTCCACACGGCGGTTTTGGCCTGGGCTTCGATCGACTTCTCAGTTACCTATCTGGCGTTCAAACGGTCCGAGACATAGTCTCATTCCCACGCTGGTATAGACGATGCGACTGTTGAGCGCATGGCTACCCAAATGAACACTGTCCCTAAAACTTGGGCCTGGTGGCGTTCCCGTGCAACCTGCGATGTTGTGATCATCATGGCCGCTACCGTCGTGGCTCCAATGCGAGTCTCTGGCACTCGTCCGCGCTGATTGAACCCCGAACAACTTTGTCACGATGTCAAGTGTCCCGGCAAATCCGGCGAGATCCTCTCCTAGGAGGCAAATCGGACAATCTCTTGAGGCGTCCTAGCAAGAATTGTCACAAAACCCCAGAAGTCAATATTCGTGTGCGACTGTACCACCACCATCTTACGGCCTTAGATCCGCTATTCGGCTACTTACATATAAGAACCGATATCATCTCAACTTCGGCCTCAACACACCTCTTAGAGATACCCGACTCAATTCAGTCTTGGTTATTTATTTCGTCCATGGATTTTTCTAGGCTCTAGACATCTTTTGAGGATTATAAACAAGGGTCCTCCTCGAAATAAGCGAAAGTTCACGATGCCTTCAACTAACCGTCTGTATTTTATGTTTGTCTCAGGTCGCAAAAGAGCGGTCAAGACTCATGTCATTGGCACTCTTTTGGTCGATCATTGTATTGGTAGTGGGAACGGCCCAGTCTACTTGACGTATATCCAAACTCGCATGCTTGACAGCACTCCAGTCGACCATGGGAGAGTGACAAACAGCTTTATTGCTCGCCTCAACATCGCCAACATGAGTCCTAGGACGGGCAGATATTTTACCGCAGCTGCACCAGGAGTTTGGCGCCTAAGTAGTGCGCACCTACAATGATGTGCCCCCGTGTCGCATTGCCCTTTGGACATGATCAAGCGAGCCACGTTACTTATCCAATGGTCGATAGAAACAATCAGGCGGTCATGTAAACATCAATGCTGCTCAGGTGAGCAAGACTGATGACTCGAGATGAAGAGTCCGTACTCGGCAGAGATGCTTCTGGTAGCACTTGTTTGATGCATTTGAACCGCCTCATTTTGGATTAGCCAACACCCATCATGACAAATGGTCTTGTCACGCCCGTCTAAGCCTCACTTCCTTCACTATTCCCGTCATTGGATCGTCCAACACATCACACATCGTGGAGAGCCGCCAATTCGAAACTCAATCTCACTTTCAAGCAGGTCTGGTTCCCTCATTGCCGAGCCCGCACTTTGTTCTCAACATGGCAAATAGTAGGCTGCAGGTGAAACCGGATCATTATTTCAAGTGAGACAATATTTTTTGCGCAAATCAGTCGGTAGTTGATACTACTTTCTGTGGCTCTTGCCGATTTCCGAGATTTCTCCTTTTCTTCTCATTCAGTCTAGCCGCAACTGTGAACGGGGCGGCATCATCAGCAACTGCGGCACGTACATAAATACATGCATATTACACGCGATTGCAGATGCGTGTGTATATTATTGAGTTAGCCGCGTTGACGGGCCGACTTTGAAATGGTAAAATGCGATTAGAGTACTCAGGTTGTCAGCTGGGTGTTGATACTTTGTCTCAGAAAGCCTCGAGTTTGGTTTTCGGGCGGTTGTATTAGTCATTTGGTGGTTTCTGTGACAAAATACCATTTACCCATTTATGTACTTGGATTTCGTCACGTAATATTTCATTTTTATAAAAGAGAAAAAGTCTTGTCGTTCCTTCCAAGCGAGGTTTCGTTTCTTTCCGGGCGGGAAAAGGGATCTGATATCTGGTGTTGGGGTTCGGGAAAGGAAATTTAGATTGATTAATTAATTCCACATGGCCTTTTTTTTTTTTTTTTTTCTTCAATTCCTTTTTCAACTTTAATAAAAAGGCAATTCCCAGAATCTCCTGAGCCAAGTATTAGCCAAGTATTAGCCAAGTGTGAGCCAAGTCTTGATTGTACATACATGTATATATACCTACCATAATCATAACCGAGGTGTGTGCAGTGGATTGATCTTTAGTGAAGACGACGGCAAAAAGCTAAGTTATTTTCGTTTGTCTTTTTTTTTTTTTTTTTTTTTTTTTTGGTTGGTTGGTTGGTTGTCAAGTAGGTAACTTCCTTTGATGAGATTATTTTTCAATTTCATTCGGAGTATCATCATATCTTGGGATGATGCCATGTGGTTGGTGTTTGTATCTCCTCGGAGTTGAGGTCACTTGCTTCGGATGTAAAAAGAAAGGGCGCAGACCGGAGGCCACCCGGCTTTGGGGTTTAGTAGAGGGTAAGTAGGTAGGGGCATTCATTCGGAGAGAAAAGATTTTAGATAGACGGTGTGGAATTCCCAGATGACATAGGTATTCACTGCGAGTATTGGGGGCCGCGGAGGCGGGGTGGGGGAGGGGGGTGTGGGGGGGGGGGAATAATGTTGATGTTATGGCATCGTCGATCTCTCGCGGTGTCGGACTCAAAGTTGGTTGTAGGGGGGTGAAGTGGTTCGATGGGAACATGATGGAGAGCAAACTGATCGAGAGGGGTTCGTGGGTGCAGATTTTGATCAAGCAGCAAGTCAAAGACAGGTTTTGAGAATGGGTAGGTTGAGAGAGGGTGGTCAGGTACGTGGTATGGAACTGTAGTAGTGATTTGAGAAATTGGGGGCGGGACAATGTGAGAGGCAGGTCATAAAAAATGAAAACGTAAAAAAATTAAAAAAATTAAAAAAATGTAATTGAGCAAATTTCCTCGCGGTGGTTGTTTCAGAGATGCAAAGGCAAGTGGTTGTTCTCATACAGCTGATTATGGTGGAGAAAGATCTACCGGACATGCTTCCATTTTTTCTCACTTTATCGATCCTTTCTGAATATCCATCTCACCTCATCAAGTAATCAAATCCCGACCCGGTCGGCCAAAGCCCGGGGAGAGATAGATCATGGCTTTCGGCGGTCCATCCCGCTCTATAATTTGAGCGCGAAGAGCGAGCAAGAATGGGGCGGGTGGGTTGTTCGGTGGGTACCTTGGGGGAAAGGGGAAGGAGACCGGACATTAAGTGGACATTCTCATGGAACTTGAAGGGAAGGAGGAGCAGGAGGGATGAACACGGTGAGTACAGGCCGTGGTAAATCCGGTGGTGGCGTGTTGGCCTCCCGTCCGGATGATACGGGATATGCCTTGCTTTTATATGGTGTATTGATAAGGTATATGATTCGCTTCGTCGGGTAGATGGCTTCGATATATTTATGCATGATTTTAGGTTTGGGTGGGGGAAGTTGCCCGAGGTGTTCAGTGGATCTCTCAACATGTAATAACGGTACATATGTCGGCGGTATCATGTAATTAACGACGCATCCAGTTGCTTGATGAGCGCATCTTCATCATGTTATCTGTGTCTTGGTGTTGATAATTTATACCGTCATCTCCATCACATACACTTGGCATACACCAGAGATATTTCACATGCTACGGGTGATTATTGCATTATCCTAATCACTAACAAAATCTTATTGCCTTGGGGAGATGCTGCATGCTGTCCTGATCGACAGAGTAGCATACTGAGTGGGACTTGTCGACGCGCAACGGCTTGGGGATATAATGGCACGGGAATTTACAAAATACCACAACGTTGTATTGTGAGCTCCATCCAAAACCATAATGACTTTTCAAGTGAGTTCCATTCGGTGTCTTCAAGCCCCCGTTCCACTTGCCAAATTTGTACCATCCCCTGTTCATTCTGACAATTCCGTGTGCAATGTCAATACTACAACGGATCAATCGGAGAGTATATTTGCGGGAGAAAGTAGTACAGTAACTATCCGTAGGTGACGCGGCAAGGGAATGGAGTGGAAGGAGAAGGCAAAAAAAAAAAAAAAAAATTAAAAAAAAATTAAAAAAAAATTAAAAAAAAAAAAAAAATTGACTTCTTTGCATAAGCCACACCTTATTTTATTTTATTTTTCTGGGGACATTGACGTCGTATTTGTTGGGGTCATGTTGATCACGGTGTTTATCACAACGGCATATGTGTCGATGGATGGTTAAACAATGAGAATGGATGGGAAGGGAAATTTCTTTCCGAGGTTATCATGACACCTTCCTCATACGCGGTATCATATTATTAATATTATTTTTCCATGATTAAGTTTTTATTCCGTATTTTTGGTATTTCCCTTTCTTTTTTTTTTCTTTCTTTCTTTTTTTTCAACTTTCCTTGTTTTCAAGAAAATTGTGAGTCAAGCCAACCCCCCTCTCCCTTCAGACTCTCATCCATCAAGTAAACAAACCACTTTCCCTTCTCGGCCCGGCTTGGCCTTGGACGAATATATCGATGTATTACAAATAAATACGTAAAATAAAAGATTTAAATCCCATTACACCAACGGAACAACTCCCAGTTTTTAACGTGTTTTTGTACGTAATAGTTAATACATTGAATGAAATGACCTTGTTCGTCTCGAAAGTAGGCTCCTTGTGGGAAAAATGATGAAAACTCTGAGAGGCCGGTATGAGTGACAGTAACCCATCTCATTGACAAAATATTTCCCTCACAATTTGTTATCTAGCATGTAGTTACCTAGTCCTGTGCATGCTTGCATCGTATGTACAGTACATGCCCGACTTCACAATTCCCAATAACTCATTCAGACAAGTTTGGAGGAGGAGAAGTTGGGCCGGGAGGTGGGGGGGGGTGCGGTTCATATGAGGCCTCTTGGGCTGTGAACCCTTCGTCCGTCACGGTTCATGCTTCGATTTCATGTTCTTTCCTGGGTATAATTACCTGGCCCTTCATGGCTACAGTTTGTCCTCTCTGAAAGTCAGCCACATAGTAGAGACCGAAACTCACCGTGACAACGAACCGAGGATATTAGAAGCCGACATGCGAGAGCGAGTGGGTAACTATCAAGCTTTCTCCCGAAATCTCGCTGTTACCCCATGATCCCCCCGGAATCTTGTTTCCCCTTCGAGGAGGATATCCGTGAGTACGAGAAACACCAATCAGGTGATTTTTGTCATCATTATGCGACGGCATGTGGGTGAAAGGACTTCCCGAGACCAACTGCCAGTGCCATCAGGAGTATATATTACCCCGAGTTTAATAATGATGGACGACTACCCTGGGGGTTATTATAGGTACCTTTCTAATCCATACAGAGAGACGACCACTTCCCTTCAAGCCTCGTAAACCCCGTCTACTTTTTTGTCCGTCCCGTCAATTATCTTGCAGCTGTCGAGCATGAAACAAGGGTGGCGCTCTCCGCCGCAGAACATTACATATCTCGTAACTTACCTCAACCACTCGGGAATAAACCTAACAAACCTTTTACCGTCGACTTTCGGCATTAGCTCTCCGAGAGGTTCTTTGGTCCCGAGACAGAATGTAACCTTACATGGCCTCCTTGCCTTTCTTCTTCCCGTGATTCTCGTTCTTTTTTTTCTTCTTCCCCGTGCGTCATCGCATATTGTATGTATTTTTTTTTTTTTTCCAAATCTCGATACGATCCCGATACAATCCCGCGCCTTAGAACCCCGCAACTACGCAGTACACTCATTAGATCTGTGAGTTCTTGGGGTTTTTACTCCTCTAGGTAATTGCTCGGCAATAATGAAGGCGTCCTCCCCTACGAATACCGTGTAGGCAGCAAGAAATATACATGTTGGAACAAAGACCGGTCCAGCCAACCGACGCACAAGCCTGTTGTTAGATAACATACTGTACACCAGTAAAAATTAAATCCAGAAAAGTCAGACCACTTTGTTGCTTGGCATATATGTACGGCACACTTGGCTTTGTGTTGATATATTGCGGTTGTTGCTTGGCTTGACGACGTCCATTCATCATCCGCCTTTTTTCTCGATTAGAAACCCGCGTGGGATGCGTTCTTCTCCCTCAAAAGGCCCCCGCAAAACGCTGCTGCTCGCTTTGTGACTCGAGACCTAATTAGTACGGGACTATCCCTCCCCGGGGAGTGGGCGCCAGGTACTGTACATATACAGAATTGCGCCACATTCTTGTGGTTGTTGTCCGATCACAAAGGCCATACACGATAAGCAGATAGGCGTGTTGTCCACAATCAGATCGAGTGCAGCACAATTATCCAAGGTCGGCGGTTCGAATATACAACATCCCGACGGACGGGAAACATTTTCCACCAGTAAAGCATAAAGTTTTCCATCACACGTTGTTAGTTTAGCAAACAAACACTTTTTTTGTGCCCAATGTTTCGCCATACTCGAAGGGGTAAAAAATTCATGTTTGTGTTACACAATAGGCTTTTTGCCTTCCCATCGCAGTGAGATCCGGTTTTGCCGAACAAGCCCTCTCGGACTTCACAGGGCAAAATATTGGCTGTTATTGGGGTCTTGTTGGGTCGTGTTAGGTAACCGTTTGTGGTTGGTTGGTTCGTTTCCAAAGCCCTACCTATTTTGCATTTTGTTCACAGACGCTGCTTTTCTTCCCCTTGCCTGCCCGCTCTTTGCAACCTCCCCCCTGACAACAAATTATTCCCGTTCGGAGGTGTTCCTGACTCAGGATGAACCCAGGGTGCCTACGGTAACTGGGGATGTGCTAGTGAACGCGTAAGCCCATAAAATGCAACATGAAATTGAGACGATTCTCAAAACGGATAGTCGTGGCTGCAAGCCTCAGTAATAAACCGCCGGCTTTAACAAGGCTCGAGGACAAGCACGATGAGGGGTAGTGTTCCCTGATGAATGGGTACAGTGCGTTGCGTCGAATTATTAGTCCCAAAATCTGAGGTGAGATTATCAAGTTGGGTAAGCGATGAGAGCGAGGAATTATGAGTGACCACAACACGACACCCGTTGGGGACAAAGACTAGTATCTGTCCGTGTGTGTGACCTTCGGTGTGGATGGAACACCGAGAAATCCTTCCTCGGCCCCCTGCGACCACACCCTTGCCACGACGCTAGAGGAAAAAGCCATGCGAGGTCCCTCCGAAACTGGACGCTAAAATGCCTTCGCGAATTAAGCTTAAGCGGCGGTTCGGTCAGGGATTTGATGCTGGTGTGGTGCGGGAGTGGGGGGATAACAGCCGTTTGCCCACCCTCACTGCCCCAACATCTTTCGATAATGCTTATGAACGTGGCACCCGCATGATGTGTGTGTTTACATGTTTACCTTTACGGCGTGAACGGGAAGGACCATCAGAGACTGGTCTGTTGGTACGAGCCATGGAAAGACCGAGATTTCGGATGCAGTTGGCTTCAGTTGAAGTGAGCAAAAGATCCTGAGCAAGTGGTCGAGTGACACGAAAAGAGGACTGGAAACCCGGCAGCCCTTTTTTTTTTTTTTTTTTTTGGTGAACGCCTCCGTGATGCACCTGCAGCACGCCCCCTCAATAGTTAGACACCACACAACCACGCACGGAGTTTCGGAGTCAAAGAAATGGCTAGCAAGCCACAAACATCCCCGCTAATTTGTGGAAGCTGAAAAATGCGCCAAGTCTGGTGTGTGGTTCGCCCACCACACCCCACTTTTACCCACCCTTACCTAGCCTTGTGGAGGTGTCCGCCATGTGAGAATGTGTGTGCCAAACGTCCGTCCACAGGACACCCAAATCGAGCGCATGGATTGAAAGATGCTCAAATATTGTGCAAGTCCGACACTGGGTCACACTCGGGTGGAGGAGGCTGGCCGCGATATCCGAGCTCTCACTCGGGGGCTATTTCTTTTTGAAAAGGTATTCGTTGCGGAGTGTAGAAAGTTCGGCCAGTTGGGAAACTACACTGCCCAATCTTGTATGGAACAAACGAGGCCTTTTACGTCCGAAAACGCAGAACGACAGACGGGACTAAGAGGTTGGTTTTGCCGCCTTTTTGTGTAGGTATTGCATGGTCTCTCGTGTTGGTGCCCAACTTTGTGCCACATTCGCTCGCAATCAAACGTCGGTAAATGTCAGGTTAGCCGCGTGATCGATCCGTCCCCTTTGTGCAACATGGTGATGATGATGGTGATGATAATGATGATGATTATGATGATGATTATGATGATGATGGTGATGGAGATGATGGTGGTGCGATGCCTCGTTGCAAAATAACATGAGGACATTCCTTGGATGGGTGATGGGCGGGAGAGCGAGGCCCGTTCCGGGCGTATTTTTGGATTTTAGCTGTGACCCTTTTCCTGCCTTGCGTTTCTTAACCTTAAACAGACGACCTTGCGAGGAATTGTGTAATCTTACCAATGTCTGAGAGATGACATGTCAGCGGCGCGATGTGATTGGATCCCGCCTTGATGGGTTCTCTGTCAGCATAATCCCTCAACAACGGAGCGGCCTCTTGGAACCCTCCGTGAATGGTACGAATATACATTTAATCGGTGCCATGTAATTAACTTACCGAATACGCGCTTAGATGGGGGTCGCACAAATGACTGGCTGAAGGCTTATCTTGTCTCGGTGGGATCAGAAGCCTCGAACTCATAATTACTTAACCAAAGCAAAAATGCATTGGCAATGCTTGGCGGCTGCCAGTCGGCGAGATACTTGAGACATTTACATCGAGAATTGACATGGAGCAACCAAAAAAGAGGGAATGTAACAAGGCGAACCCAGCCCTAATTCTATCACGGTTGACCGGACCTCAAACTTTAGTGTATAGCACCTTCCCCATTGCTCCAGCAGATCCGGCAGGTTGTCAAAGTCCAGGGAAGGTTCCATGGCTTCCAGGTTGCCAAGTGGACTCCCGATCCCGCATTCTTGTTTGTGGCCCTTGTTATTTTACTGCATCGTTTACCACAGCATGTGACGGGTTGGAAGAACCAAGACCTTCTACGGCTTGGTTCGCCCGTGCCAAAGTTGTTCCCCCGTGGATGACAGCCCGGCTTCACGAGCTGTGTCCGGGGATCACGGCCGCCACACCAATCTCGGACCGGAGCCTACCTTTGAGCCAAAAACACGGCCAAAACAATCATGGCGTACTTGTACAGCATGACTTTCTTATCTCGACGTCTCATTTCGCAATCCTCGCAGAGCAATACGCAGCCACATGGATCTTACAACCTACACAATAAGTAAGTAGGGAGCTTATCGAGGTGCGGGGATCTTTAACAGATTACACCGTTAACAATCATCCCACCCCAACAAGGCAATAGTTGCACAAGCTCAGATTGATGACTGACTCCTAGAAACACTGGGAGCGAATTTGGAGATGCCACGGTTTCGAATAACCTTACAATACCACTCTGCCCGGTTGGTAAGGGCGGAGAAGACGAACCCCCCGAGCTGGTATGTTTGCGCCTCGGAACGCGAATACGGATAGGTAGAATACGCTAGTGGGTAAAGGATCTGACTACCTGAAGGGTAGGAGTTGTTGTAGACGGAAGTCTGGTAAGGTGCAAGGAGAAACGGGAACAAGTAGAAACGGGAATAAGCAGAAACGGATCGATTTCGAACAACCTCCAACATGAAGTTGGTTAGTGCGAAGGCCCTAAATCCCCCCCCCCCCTCCCCAACTTGTTACGTGGGATCATCACCGTGCACCGCGCCAACAGATCCCCCCCCCCTTACATTCCAACCTATCCATTCAATTATTATTACACTGCACTTGGTTTGTTACGAAGCTCCAGTGGGAATCCCAGCAAACTGACAGGTAAAATTGTTTACCAATGTATCGGTACCTCGCAGCAAGCCACAATCCGAGTTTAAACTGTGCCGAGCATGCCAAGTCAGCCATAGCACATCCCAAGACAGCAAAGACAGGGATGTTTACGTTACGCTTTCAGGATTTGTAATCGCATCCCCGCTTGGATTACCAGAAGGCGTCATGAGTTCCATCTTGGCATTTTCTGGGAGCCTGGGCGTAACGTGCCTGCCTGGGGGCTCACGTTTTCGGAACCGGAAGTTGGTGTTTTATTAGCGGTAATGTTTTCTCGGCCTTATCATAGCGGAACATCTTGGCCTATCTACTGTGAACAAGTGACAAAACGTCTTGTCAACTAGTAAAATCTCAAAACCGAATACTGTCACGAATCCTGGAATTTTCGGAATCCGAGTCACGAGGTCTTGTGACAAATAAGTGGACAGCGGCATGGAAGCCAAGGCTTGCATGTCGGATTCTCGGAGAGGGGACCCAGTCTCCCAGTCAATGCCAATCCACGCTAGTCGGGCGCCGTGAAATAAGCTTGAAATCCTATTCCTATTTCCATCACAATTCCGAGCGGCTTGATTTGCTTGTCGTTGCGGCTGCAGGGGTCTTATTTTCCCACCTACCCTGGACCCAACCAGCCAAGGACAACCAAGCCTCATACCATTAGGCAATCATGGTCAATCATCCCGTCTTCTTGGATCTACTATAGTGGATCTTCTCCTTTTTTTTTTCTCTTGATTACGAACGGGATTCAAGCCAAAGTCAGATGAATCCCGTCATCTTTCGCCAGTGATCAACGTAAAAACAGGCAATCGTTTAAAGTCGGCTGGAAAAAGTGTTGATGACCCTAGCGTTGGGGTGAACACAAGGCCAGCAAGGAGAGCGAACGAGATCGCATCTTGTACTCTAACCGATCCCGGCCGGGCTGGTGGCCCTCTTGTCACCGCCGGAGTTTAGAGCCATCAGCCCAGTGCAGGTTCGGACGAAGGAGTCGGTATCAGGCAGACATGAATGTTGGCCACCTACGCAAGTATGAAACGTTACCGTACAAATCACTCAGTGGTGAAATATGTGGGTTGGTAAACTCAAAGGTGTGTGCCTTGGTATTTGACCGCTTTAAAAGAAGTTTGCGGCTTAACGACCCCTTGCACAATCCTGACAGAAGGTGCAGATCTAGTTGTGTCTCCGGAAGAAGGGAGCCAAAAAGGAAGTTAATGAGCGAGGCCTGGGACCTTGTGTGACACCCGCCCGACCGGTGCGACATCAACCCAAGAATGTCAAAATTCAACGATCCAAATCCCCCAACGGCAGATAGATCCTTGGATCCAAGGATTTGAATGGATTTCGTGCTACACAAATATTGCGTGGGACGAGTCCGAGCTTCCCTTGTTCCGTACAATCTGTTTGCATGGGGACGGCGCAGGCCGTATTAAAAAAAAAATTGGTGGCCAGGACGTACCTGCGTACCTTTTTTGGGTCACTCCTCGAATTTTATTTAAGAGGGCGCTTACGCTGACAGATGAAGAGTGGGTAATACTTGATGCTGATGAGAGCCTCCAGCAGAGGTAATAAAACATGCATAGGAGGACCCTTGCTTTGTAAAAGAATACGTAGAAAAACAAAAGAACAATGCGGAGAAGGGAGGTCGCCGAGATGTGCTGTCTACCTGCAACCTTCTTTTTTTTTTTTTTTTTTTTTTTTTTTTTTTTTTTTTTTGCCAATCAGCCTGCCAGGCTCCAATATGCTTTAGCTTGATGGGCGTGATCCAATGTGAGCGCTTTGCGTATGCATCTTTGAAAAGCATTGGATAATGCCTAAAATCCAGTTAAGGAGCTGACGACAGCGCCGTGTAAAGTATCTTTTGGCAAGAGAAAAAAGAATGATAAATTACTCCCACGCGCCCAGGTCTTTGGGAGCGTGAGGTTGCTCTTGGCTCTTGCCTGCTCGGCTGCTTGGCTTGCTTGGCAAATGGGGGAAAGGTGAAGAAGAAACCTTGCGGAAAAAGAGCGAACCTGGAAGGTGGAAAGGGCCTGGTTTACGATCAACTGATTAGGTAGCTGTTCTCTTTATTTATTCCATGCTATTCAAATGATCATCTCTGAGAGATCATCTGGTTTATTTTTATCAGGACCAAAATAAACTGCGGAAAACCCGCCGAGATGAAATGAGGAAGAATACTTCTTTTAGGCTTGTTTCCAAAGATTTCAGAAAACCCCCGTTTTCTTCAATTCTCGCCTCATGCTAGTGCGAGATTGGAGAACAA
Source organism: Cladorrhinum samala (assembly GCA_033576145.1). Taxonomy (NCBI): domain Eukaryota; kingdom Fungi; phylum Ascomycota; class Sordariomycetes; order Sordariales; family Podosporaceae; genus Cladorrhinum; species Cladorrhinum samala. The sequence continues at coordinate 53,392 of MU864961.1, forward strand.
TAAAGCGATAAACCCTGCTGGGTACCGTTAATACCAACCGCTAACTGCCAATCCACCATCGACTTACTCAACACACCCCCAACTGGAAGGGCATGAGGAATCAGTCGAGCTTGGCATTCTTGAAGAGTGTGGGGCAGTGTGCGCCCTGGTCTTGGTAGCTCTTGGTCGCTCTTGGTAAATCTTGGTGTTAGTTTCGAATTGCCAATTTATTGCCTCTTTGGAACTAACATGGTAATGAAAATCGAAATCTTTCAATCGCAAATTGAAATTGACCGACAGGCAGGTCCCGGGGAAAGGAGCCTGGGCGGTCCAACCCTATTTCTCCACTCCCACATTCCGAGACACCCATCCATGTGCCAGTGAACTGTATCGTCATCCATCAAGACCTGCAGCGGATCCGCACCCCCCAGCCGCCAACCTACCGCGGTCGCCTCGCGACCTTATTTTCACTAATTTTTTTTTTCTTTTCGTAGTAAATTTCCACTGCAAGCCCACCCCCTCGCCCCCGCCCCCAAAAAAACCCACCTCGAATAAGTCGAAACTTCCCGATACACCCGCCCGTCCGCCGCATCGCAACGCAACTTAACTTGAACGTTGTACCTTACTTAGAGTTACCTACACCCCCGCCCACCCCTTTCCCCTTCACCACCGATTCACACCACATCTACTCTTTCATCTATGGACTGAGATCAGCTTCGACTTCGCTTTCGACCTTGACATTGACCTTGGCCTCGACGACAATACGTACCTCGATTCGAGTCACCATCCCGAGTTTGCCGATCAAGCATTGTTGACGACCCATTGTTATCTCGACTTGGACTGTTAACCCTCGTTGTTGGTATGTGCATATCCCGTCGTTTTCTCTTTCTCTGTTTTCCTTGGTCAAATTCGACACGAAACAACATCATTTTCGACCACAAGTGTGCTTTGATGGGGATTCCCTGAGTCAGGCTTGGTATTTTTTTAAGTTTTTTTTTTTTTTTTAGAAAAAAAAAAAATATGCGTCGGAGGGGCTCATCGTTGACATAGCCTTGTTCAAAACTCCAACGTCCGAACAAGGCTTTCACATCTAATTTCATTTCTCTCTCTCCGCGTCTTTCTACCTCATCCTCATGGCCCCTCAGAGATAAGGGACCAGCACCCCATATGGCCGTATGGGGAAATGTCCGGGCGGAGGCGAACATGGGCTGTGTGCCCCGAAGGCCAAACAAGAGAAAAGCCGGAGAGGGAGAAAAAGATTCGTGTTCCCATCAAGTGAATGTGGACATGGTGGAGCGTTGGACTGCTGCTCCGCTAGAGCCGTGCCGTGACCTCGTACGTCTCGTGAGCCTGACGTGGTCGCCGACGAACAGTCGAGCATCGCACTAGAGTTTGACGTGGGAAACTGTTTATGCAGCTACCAGGTTCCCGCGCGTTGCGTTGTGGCTTCGGTCAAGCTTCTATTGCTTCTGTCACTCAAACACACTCAATCTCCCTTAATTTTGCTGTGATGAGCTATGTACTCCACGTCAGCAAACAAAGGGCTTAAAACAAATTTCCCTCCGCCAAGGCTTTGCCGACTCTCCACCATGAACCCCCTCGCGACGTCTCAGGTTACCCAAACGGCCTAAGCCGCGCACATCACTCGTCTATACTTGCCATCTGGCACCCAGAAGAAGATCTTGAATGTTAACTTGAGTTTATTTCAGCCACCTCTTACACTTTCCCCTGCAGGTACGACACCAGAACCTTAAAAGTATTTCTTCAAGATTCTGGGTGGGATTTTGATGGTGTATTATTGGCCACCTACAGTTGAGGAAGGGTGGGAGGAAAAATATTGAATGGGGCGTATATGAACGCCTTTGTCAACCACCTTCGGCCTGGCTCGCTTTCCGATCCTACCTCTGTTTCACCTCGCAAAGTTTCGTCTGGGAAAACAGCGGCTATGAACAACAACACACTCACCAACACAATGGAGACCTACTACGGAATGGTCAAGACGCCCAATGACGCCATCAAGCTCTTCGAGGCTTGTCGGTTGGGGCTTGCCCCGCGAGTGCAGCGTCGGTTGTCTGAGAAGGAACGACAACTTATCCGATCCGGCTCCGTCTTCGTGTGGGATGAGCGAGAAGCCGGTATGCGCAGATGGACCGACGGCAAGTCATGGAGCGCCAGCCGCGTTTCGGGAAGCTTCCTAACGTACAGGGAGATGGAGGGTAAACGGGGAGGCTCCAGCTTCAATGGCGGCAGGCGAGGCGCCGGCAAAACTCCAGATTCTTGCCGCGGTAGCGACGAGGATCAAGACGATGGAGAAAATGATGGTCTTGGCTATCGTTACAAGGCCGACGGCCTCATGAAGCAGTCGTTCAGCATAACAACCTCAACAGGTCAACATCTTCATCTCATCTCATACTACACCCGCAACCAGACGGACCTGCGACAGCCCTCGACAGATCCCCAGTTTCGGTCCATCGTGCCTCCCAAGGGCATGTACCCTGAATCCAGTATGAACGACTCTGGTCCGCCGTCGACTCGAACGCCCATGCCTCCGCATTATCCGCCAAGCAGCAGTCCATATATGCACCAGGGATGGCACCAACCGCAACCGTACTGGCCCCATTCGCCAGTTTCGACGCCACCATATCAGCAGGCTTCTTATCCCGGTCCGCCACCTGGATATCATCATGAAGTGCCACACCTTCCCCCGCTGCAACACCCGCCACAATATCCGCACGCGCCGACATACCATCATTTACCTCACCCGCAACAACACCATTCGCAGTATCAACACAGTAGCCCGCAGCCTGCAACTCATCATCATAGTCCTCATCCTAGTTCTCACCCTCATCACCAGCCCGGATATCAGCCCGGCCCGTTACCACATCCACAGAATCACCTACCTCCCCTTCAGAATCCGTACCCTCCGGCTCCTCAGGCATCCCACCACACGCTTCCTCCGCCTCGCTCGCCGCCCGGACCGTCTCGCGAATCATCTCATGCCGAGTATCTCCAAGCGCAAGCGAGGAAAGCAGTTGGCACCCTTGACCCTTCCACGGCGTCCAGGGATCCCTACCAGCTACCAAACGGATCTGCACAGGGCCCTCTCCCGCCATTGACCACCTCTTCTCAACACCAACACCAACAAACAAATGGCAACGGACCACTGCAACCCTGGAACCAGAAAGTTAATGGTAACGGTGTCCTGTTGGTTGCGCAACAACCTAGCCCTCCATCAAGAAACATGTCGCTATCACCATCAACATCAGGGGACAACAGAAACAACAATACTACTGCCCCATTGAGTGCTGTCAGCGCGAGCAAGGAACCGAAGCTTTCGGCAATTCTTGACACACCCGCGCCATCTGCTTCGGAGCCCACCAGCGCTACGAGCTCCACGCCCACTAGTATTAGTTCGCCTAGGTCTACGAATGGTGGCCAAGGTCTCGCTGCGCCTGTCTCGGCGGGACCAAAATTGGCGCCGATACATTCTTTGATTAATAGTCCCAATGTGTTGATGGGTGGTAGATCCCCTGGCGGTAGTGGTACAAACAGACAGGTTCCTAATTGGAGGCCTTTTTAGGCCGGGTTAAGATGCGGGAGCTTATAGATGAATATGCTGGGTGTCATGTCTTCTCGGCGAAGAAAACAGGGTGTGCGGGGATGGGATGGAAATGGTGTTGTATCCCTCCTTCTCTTTTGTGTTGTGGAATGATCTGGTATTCCTGATCGCGTTGATGACTTTTCCTACTTTTCTTAGTGTGGGGGAACTGCATTTGGGTTGCATACATTCTTATTCTTTTGCTGTTTTCATCTCAAACCAGCATGGAACGGAGTTTCTGATTATCATTATCATTATTGTTGTTATTTTCTTTTGCGGTTTTTTCTCTTTGCCTTTTGGGTTGGAATTTGGGGGAATACGGTATACCAGAATCAGCAGCTCAGTTTTAGGGATTATTATTATAGTGGATGAACTGGGGGAATAAAAAAGTAAGATGTATTTTTCTTTTAAAAAAAATGAATTTATTATACTTGTTAATTTTTTGGGGTTTTCTTTTTCTTTTTCTCAATTGTGATGAAACTGGTGAAGCGTGTAATCAAATCATTTGGTTACAAATGGTGAGCAAGTTCTTGACACACACACACACAAAGTTTCAACGGATTGTGTGTGATGCTTGTCATTGTGAAATGATTTATGTGACAGCTAGGGTTGATATCATATTACATGTACTGGAAATCTTTTCCTCCGGTTTGATACGTACATGTCTTCACATAGACTCATTGAATACAACATGGTAAAAGAAGAGAGAGAAAAAAAAAAAAAAAGAAGGGGGGGGCGGGGGAGATAAGGGAGGTAAGGGGGATGGGGGGCAAAATATTCACCATGAGGTTCACATAGGATCATGAGCGGACCGTGGATGGTATGTACTGTCTAGGTCACCGACGTGCTTTTTGACGCACAATAAGGTAAATGGAAACAAGGTCCCGTGGTACCTGGGATTTGTTTCTGATATACATGATTCTTGATCTCGACTCGTTGTTTATCCAAAACAGTCCTATTCTACATACACCTGAATATATAATCATCACATTCATTCTATTCAGGCAATTCCATCCCACGCAAAAAAGTCCTCCTCAAACAGCTTATCAACCGTGAATACATTACCATCATTATCCTTCCCACCGCATCTTGATCCTTGCACACCATTCTTTATGCAACTCCCACGCTTGCTTCTCCAGCATCGAGGGCCGTCACGTATCACAGAAAAAAGAATTCCTCGACTTTATCACGATACTCCCCTCCCTCTTTCTGTATTCCCGTCTAGAACACTCCCAACAACCAGACCAGCCCTCAACTCATCCACCTCCCTCTGTAATCTCGTCAAATCAGCCAAAATATCCGCCGATGGCGACTGCCCGCCATCATCACCGCCCACGGCCTGTCCATTCCCGAGTGATCCCACTACCTCCGAACCATCAACTTTCTGCTCCTGACTATGCACTGATCCAACGCTCGCAGTCCTCCCCAGTTCTCCCCTATGTCTTGGTACAGGAGGCGGCGGGCTCTTTAGACTTCCTCTACTTGTCTTCCTCTCACCTGCAGGGTTCCCGCTCGCTGAAGGCCTTTTCCCCGCTCCAGACCTTACAGACGTATTCCTGGCCGGCGGTGGTGGCGGAGGCGACAGTTTAGAATTAAGGTAATTCAAATTCACAGTACTGCTTGCTCCTGTTCCTATACTGTCCGGTGTACCGGCACCCGATATCTGAGGCGGGGTAGATGCTACCCCTGCTGGCGTTGATAAAATACCGGAATCGAGCGAACCATCAACCCCCGGTGAGGCAACAGGCTGTGGAGAACTCACAGAATTACTTAAACCTCTCGCATGCGCAAGTCGTCTCGGCGGCGGCGGCGCAGGTGGGGCGTGCACACTCACACGCAAACTTGATGATCTAGATCTGACAGAATCAATAGATGATCGACGGGTTGAGGACGAATCCAAGTCATGGTCTAAGTTAGGGGTAGCCGGGCCAGCAGAGATGGATGGAGGTCTGTGAGGTTGACGTCTGGGAGGCGGAGCCGGTTTCCTGCTGCTGCTACTGCTATTAGAGGAAGGCTGCGGCGGGGTGGGTGGTCTCGGTTCGGGGACTTTGCCGGCTGCTGAGTGATCGAATATGTTATCGTCATCCGAGAATGGTTTTGATGGTAAAGGCTTATTAATGTCTCTAGGTGCTGGGGAGGAAAGGGATCTAGTTGGGGGCGAGGGCTGAGATGATTCTGGTCGGATTAGTTTACCATGACGAGAACTGGGTGGAGGCGGCTTTTTGCGCAGAATATTTGGAGCTGGCTGGAGGGCAGCTGATCTGGAGATCAGCGGTTGGTGATGGTCTTCGACTTCCTGTTCTGATATTTCGTGAGATGTCCGGGGCGTATCCTGAGACGCTTGGGGAGGTGGCGGCCGTGGTAGTGGTCTAGTTGCCGAGGCTCCGCTAGTCTGACCTGTCAACAACAGCCTCCCAAATGCTCCAACGTCGAGATTGCCTTTCATCGCTGTTGAACCTGCCGTAGAGGAGCTTTGTGTTGAGGGCCCTTTTAGGTCCCCTGATGTGTGTTGAAACGGGTTCTCCGGTATTCGAGACGTCGAGACCGGTAATATATCCTCCTCCCTCTCCGTTTGCCCACCAGATGCTAGCACCGGCGTCCCAGTGAACGGATCCAGCCTCTCTGCACTTTCCACGCTGTCGCTGCCGCTGTCATCGTCGCTTTCTGACTCGACTCTCGGCCTACCGGCGGATTCGGGAGGTGATGGCGGAGGTGACTGTACCCTCACCCTCTTTACAACTTTTGGTTTCTGGAAGCTCGTCGACGGTGGGGGCCGGCTCGGACGGGAAAGCTCTCCTTGCAATTGGTTCCAAAATTCATCGCCCGTAGGTAGGACGGCGACGACTTCGAGGGACGTCGTGGGAAGTTGTGGGGCGGGAGACGCGGCAGGCACAGTGCCGGAAGGGGCGGGAGGTGAAGGAGCAGGTGCTGGAGCGGATGCTTTGCGACGGAAAGGGTTGTTGGAACCCAAAGACGGCGGCGGCGGCGGCGATGATGGTGGTTGGACCATTGTGCTACGGATGAATGAGGTGGGCTGGTTTCTGCTGAGGTGCTCCTAGGAAATCATGGCAGGCCCCTTTGTAATTCGCTTCCGGGACACCGGGAGATCGGGGATTGCGGGGTATGTCGGTGACAGGCGGAATCAACAATGGATTGGAAATCGAGGGGAAGAAATTGTTGTTTACAGTCCGATCGAGTCTTGGAATTTCACGTCATCTCATGCACTGACCTGCAGTGCTCTGTCAGAATGTTTTTGCGTGGTAGGACCATAATGGGAGCCCTGGAGACGGGAGAGGTAGGGGTAGGTCATCCGTTGGTTGGAGGGGCTGGGCCTCCCCTGCCAAGTTTCTTGCTTCAAGCGGTGAGCTCTGGCAGAAATGCGGGTAAGAACTCCTCCCCCACTTGAGTCTCATGCACGCCATGCTTCGTTCTTTTTTTTTTTTATCAGCACGGGCCAACCTGGGATGAGCTTTCTCTAAAGTTCTCCACTTTGAAGCACACCCGATGCTGTGCGATTTATTGATTATTTGATGTATTATAATTTTTAAAGCCAAACATACACATCTTGAAGCCAAAAAGGGGGGGGGGGGTGTGACGATTTAAAAAAAAAATCAGGTTTCAATAATTGCAAACCATTCTTGATGACCAAATAAAGAAAAAAACTAAAAATCATATATTGCCAGCTATCTCATACAGTTGCATAATCATACGGTCAAAAGTGTTCTCCTATTACCAACTGATCCCTCTCGATTCCTCCGCCGAGGCACACTGACCACTTTTGCAGACCACTGAAACCGGCCCTCCCACCACCCTTGCTAAAAAGAATAATCCAAAACAAAACAAACCATTTTCTAATTATTCTTATTTTTATTTTAGGAGAGGAAAGGAAAACTTGATTCCTTTTTTAAAACTAATTTCATAAGAGATCCCCTTTAAATCCCAGAAATTTTCTGATTTGATCATCATTCCAAATTACCGACAATCTTTAATAGTGTCGCCTAGTTATCCAGTGGATCAACGCCCTAACGCCCCGGTTCTCTGCGTATAAACAAGCGGTGGAGATGGGGTCACTTGGCCATAGAAAAATGTAAACAGACCCCAGAACTTGAGCGCAAACCCCCCGTAAGACGAACGCACGCGACAATCACGCGTCAGACAGCTCCCCGCCAACTAGGTTTCTTTCGGTTGAGGAAACAAGATTGCTTCAATTTGTGAAGAATCTTTAGTGATATCGTGACATGAATATAAATGGTTATGATGAGAAGCAATATGCAAAACCTGAAATCATGGTCCAGAAAGAACACCCATTGCAAATAAACAGAACTCCAACATATCAATACCTTGCCTCTTCGCCATTAAATGCAACAAGACACGGGATGGACAGAAAAAAAAATCAGGACACGTGGAAAAATGAATTGTGGCAGTGTTTGGTATCCCTCCAGAATCTTTAGTACAAGAAAAAAGACATAAACAAATGTTTGTTCCCAAAACGACACGCGCGTTTGTGACGCGTACGCCAAGTTAGACCCCCAAAGTATGTTTAGCCAACCGAGACCATCCCCAACGAGCAAATGAGCAATACCCAGAAAAAAATTTACCCCCTGGCCTGAAACGCCTAGCATAAAAGCACACCCAAAAAAAAGACATCATGATAAGAGATGGGTGGAAAAGGCTCATGCAGAAGTAGCCTCCTCCGTCTTCTCTGCCGCCGCTTTCTTGGGCGTCTTCTCCTTCTTAGGAGCAGCGGCCTTCTTCTCTTTGGGCGTGGCAGCCTTCTTGGTGGCGGCGGGCTTAGCAGCAGTCTTTGCAACGCGACCGGACTTGGTCTTGGTCAGGACTGTGGGGTTCTCGACAACAGCATCGGCCTAGTCCCTGTTAGTCATACAGACATCTCGACACTGATCGCAACCAGATGAGATCTCACCTTCTTCTCCTTGGGCGCAGCAGCCTTCTTCTCCTTCTTAGGAGCGGCAGCCTTCTTGGCCGCGGGTTCCTTCTTCTCCTTCTTCGCAGCGGGGGCCTTCTTCTCCTTCTTGGGAGCGGCCTCCTTCTTTTCCTTCTTGGGAGCGGCAGCCTTCTTAGGGGCAGCCTTATCCGCCTTCTCCTTCTTCTCCTTGGATGCCGTCTCCTTCTTTTCCTTCTTGGGGGCGGCCTCCTTCTTCTCCTTGGGTGCAGCGGGTTTGGCCGCCTTCTTGGCAAGCTTGGTACCGCCAGAGGGACCCTTGGGTTGCTCAAAGACTCCCTTGTCGACACCGTTCTTCAATGCCTTGTTGAAGAGGGAGTCGAACATGGCGTCGGAGCTGACCTTGAGCTCATTGTTGGCCTTGACATACTTCTTGAGGGACTGACGGCTAGTGTGGATGTTAGTCGTGTGTTGGCATGAGATAAAATATGGCTGAAATGAAAGCAAGGAGTGATGAATGAGATGAGGGTACTTGTCGCAATCTGTGCGCAACAGACACATGCGACGAAAATGGTGGGTGATTGGGGGCGGTGTGCGAGATGCAAAACTGGATGGAGAAAAAATCTTACCTGGATCCATTGCGGTCCTTGAGCTGCATTGCGGAAAGAACGTCAGTAAAAAATGGTTCTCAATAAATAAATAAAATGTTTACGAAGGTGCACGGCTGGTAGGACAGGGTGAATGAGAGCATCATGAGATGCTTCATTTCATTCCTTCCCGTGGGTTGCCGACCGTGTCTCATGACACTTAATGCGCCGGAACATAAGGAACGAAATTATTTACCGCAACAATGGCATCAGTGATCATGTCCTACATAACAGTTAGAGAACAGTCATTCTAGATCAAATGCGCATCCACATACCTGGTAGGTGGCGTGAGAGCCAGTCTTAGCCTTGGGGGCAGCGGCACCCTCGGTCTTGGTGGCTTCGGTCTTCTTAGGAGGCATGTTGGACGTGTAGTGGGTTGTTCAGGGAAACAAAAATAAAACAGAGATGCAACGATTCAAAAATGCGATTGATTGATTGACTGATTGATTAAACAATTGGGTAAAGAATTCGGATTGAATTTGCGAGGGATATGGAGAGAAATCTGGGACAGGAGGGAGGGCGAGCAGTCGCGCTCGAGGGGGGATGTGTGGGTGTTTATATACAGGAGCGGGGCTTTCGCGCACCCTTTGAGTGATTGTGCAGATTGTGCCCTGGAGAGCTGGGGGGGGGGAGGAAGGAGCTTTCGCAGCAAGGCGGCCCAGCCAGCACCCATTTTCCGGGGCTTCTTCGACGGTTTTGGTGCTCATGGCCCGTGCTTCCAAAGTAACAACGGCGCACCCCAAAAATGTCGTCCATCCACTGGACCTAGGAATCCATGCACAACACATCATCGAAGTTCCAGATCAGGTGGAACCTTGGATCCCAATTCAAAAGGGGCGGCACTTCCTCAGTCAATCTCCGGGAGCGAGTATGTCAGACAGACAACCAGACAGAATCTTCAGCCCAACATGTGGATTGCTGTGCGTGGCCGGGCTGAGTCTGGGTGACGGAATCACGGCCCCAAGAGCTGTGAGGCGATGGATGCCCGATTTCTCTTCAGTCAGTCATCGCCAGTATGGTATTCACAAATGCATCGTCGTCATCAACGTCATCATCTTTCAGCAACAGCCCCTCCCCCTCACTTCCCCTGCACACCCTTTTTTTTTAAGTCATTCCCACTTTCTTCACCCGGCATTGTGGGTGAGTGAGTGGTTATTGAAGGGCATGGATGAAAAGGGTGAAAAGGGTGAAAAAAAAAAAAAAGGGTGAGGGATGAGGGATGGGGAGACAATCCCGGGGTTCCCGTCAGGGTTCCAGGTCCTGGTTCAGGTGACATGCCGCGAACGCTGAGGAAAGGTTCTGTGATTCCCGGCTCCCGTTGTTTTTCTCAGCGCTTTCCCCTTTCTGGCCAAAGATTAAATCGGAGACAACAAAAAAGGTCGCATGGTCGCCTATTTTCTGATTGGGCAGCCCAACGACACAGGATCCACTTTGTACCTCTCGTTGTCAATCATGCGCACCCCGCTCATCGCAGACTCGAGCTCTTCGTTGCTCTGATCTCGAGACGACCCATCCCCCCTTCCCTCGACTTGCCTCGACTTTCCTCTGCTTCTCTCGTTTCTTCCGGATCTCAGACCGTTCGCCTTTGATTGCGCTTCTTTGTGACTTTTTCCGCTCTTTTTTTGACCGCGGAACCGTAGATATCCGATCCGATCCGTCTCAATCGGCTCCGTAGTTCGAGCTGCATTTTGAAGCGGTTTTTGGACGCGTTTTCGCAATCCGAGCTTGGTCAATCCATCGCACACCCTTTGGCGCATTCAACATAACGCCTCGTCAACCCCTGCTTTTAGCTTTTAAAATGCAACCGTTGAATCAAGCCGATAATTGTTTTTAAATCTTTGTAGTTTTGTTTTTGTTTTTCTCTGCGTATCCTACGTTATCCGCAAATATGTCGCAAGTCACGCCTGATGGTCGGGTTGCTCCTGTGGGGCCCAATTCTGCGAAGCCCTCGCTGAAGCTATCCGCATCTCGACTCATCCTCTCTTTTGTCTCCTCCCACAACACACCACGGCCCTGTTTTGATATCATCTATTGGTAAATCTCTTTGCAGCGGCATTGTTTTCCGTCATGCAGCATTTTGGTGCCTTGTTTTGCGTGGTTTGTTGTCAATTCAGGCACCCGCACGCGCTGCGCCAGCTGGAAGTGATGTCGTGTCGATGATCGGCACATTCATTCGGCCACCCAACAACGGCGGATTGGTTGAACCACGACATTTGCACTTTGCCATTTCGCTCAAAAGATGAAACAGTGCTATCCTGCAGCTAAATGCTTTTTGGATTAAGACTTTCAAGTCGGAATTGATGTTGTGGGAGCTGTGCAGCACTTGGGAATCTTGCCGACGGTGCTTCTGCGCATCTGAGCTGTGCCAATTCCAATCCTCGAGGCTATTTGCCGGTCTTCCCAGCAACAACAACTTCGCCACGCGTTGCCGATACGGCCCGTTTTGCAGATGCATTGACATAAATTGTGTGTATTGCAGGTGGTTTTATTCGAGTCTGTAATCTGGTCACCAGCTTAGGTCTATTCAGAACAAGACGTAGGTCTCCGTTCCCTCACCAAGGATTTACCCACTCTGCCATTCCGTTCAAACAACGATGACCGTCCGCTCATTTCAGGATTGCCTTCGATTGGCGATAGCATCTTTCACTAGCCGTGACATCAAACTCATTTGCCGATCCCACATTTGGACCATTACCACATGGTGAGTCAACCGCCCGACCGGGCGGGGAGGGGGGGTCGTCATCGGGGGTGAGGAGGTTTTGTGTGACACGATCCGAGTCCCAAGTCTTGGTACTGACCGCCGCCCCGACAACAACTTTGGGTGGTCTGAGTCACATCACATGCACTCCTCATGTCCATGTCAACTCCATGATATATATCTATGAATAGTTGCGTCAACAAAAGTCAATTGGTTTTCAATCGAGTCACCAACTCTCACACGGTTAATTGAAGATAATCATCCATCAGTCGGGCAAAATCATCGACAAAGGCCAATAATCGGTCCGAATCAAATGATTCCCCCAGAAACTAGACTAAGCGTGTTTGGAAAAAAAAAAGATTACTCAAAAGGAAGAAAACTAGGTAAGAGATGCATTAGATTTTGATTAATTTGGATACTCCATGATCCTCCTACTAGGTGATACCGGACGGTAGAGCAGCCTCAGCATCACGTTATCTCAAAGGTGTCAAATCTACCTAGCTTTGGTTGATTATTCAATTAAAGAGTCAAAAGACTAACAAATCATGAATGGAATCCAAGTAAAAGAGTATTCGCAACCAAGTTACGCATGGCCCAAGGCGAGCATGTATGTGCGAATCTTGAATCGTCACTGGCAGATGCGACTCCTGCTTTGAAAATCATAACCATAGATTCGAGCAAATGCAGGCTCTGAATGTATTAGTGAGTACCCGAAAGAGCTATCTAGGTAAATAAAATGAAATCAGTTTTTTTTTTTTTTTTTTTTTTTTATCTCAAACTCTCAGTCGAGTTGCATCAGGTGACATACTGAAGTTTTATTTTCAAATCGAGTAATATGTTCAAAACATCCACAAACACAAAATGTGATAAGCAGTTGCTAAGATACTCACGATATAAAACATAGTCTAGTGATAGGAGATATCTGAAGCATGCGAACTTCCATTTTTCAATATAGCTTAAAACATTTCTAGAAAAACCTTTGATATCTAAGGTATGTATTTAGGTTTAATTTGCTTCCCCCCCCCCCCCCCTTTGTTACCTATTCGGTAAGTTTAAGATGTTGTATGAACAAAATTGACAGAAAAGAAAAGAAAAGCCTCAGAAAACAATCCCATGCTGGTTTCAAGTGCCCAGTTATCAAGGCGGATATGAAGAGAAGACCAAATCAAACAGGCCATATAGATATATTTGCATCTGTCATCACACGGCTGCGAGTTTCTCTTAGATTGTTGCCGATTCAATACGCGAGATACGAAAGTGACAAACCGTCATCATCATGAAGGTTTGAATTCCATACGCTCACAGTATTTGTAAGAAAAAAATTACAAGACCAGCATTTTCCAGCAAAGGTATTATTCTCCTTCCGATTCGCAACGTCCCCCCCAAATAAAACGCCATCGCTATGCAATACATACTTCTTTTCCCATTCTTTTCATCCTTTTCGCACCTAATCCTTTTCCTAACACTTCTACCACCCACCCTTTTTTCCACCACCACCACCACCGCCATTACCAAACCCGTTGGCACCAACTGGCTCCCGATTCCTCCCCGTGACAACCTCCCGCATTCTAAGCACAGCCCTAGCATTCTTGCTCTTCTTCCCTCCCTCCCCTGCACCCCCCAAATACTCACCAAACCACTTCTCCTCCTCCCGTTCAAATGGCAAACTCACCAACTCCTTCCCCCTCACCCCCAACGCGTCCGGGCTATTAACCACACTCCCCACCAGCATTTCAAACAACCCCTTCCTTGCTCCACAATCGGGGAAAGTGCGACTGAAATACAGCGCCTCCGTGATGCTGGTTCTTGCCAACGCACCGAACAATAGCTCCAACGCCGCATCAGTTTTCAAGGTAGGTTGGACGGTGTGCCAATACGCCAAGGGCAGAGAGTAGTCGTCGTTGGAGGTATGTCGGACCAGGACAGAAATGATATCGTCGGCGAATTCTGATGGTAGGGAAGGGTGGCAGAGGTGCTCAAGAGCGAACCTAAACTCGTTGTGGTCCATGTGCCAGAGCCCGCGCATGAGGATCTGGTAGTTCCTGGGCAGGCCGGATTCCTCAGCGAGGGAGAGGGCGAGGTTGGATAGCGACGAGGAGCGGACTTCGTCGTAGTCGAGTAGGAGGTAGTAGAGCACCGAGAGGCGGGCGTGCAGGGAGACATTGGGTGCTGAGATGATTTGGGAGTGCAGCGTGTGAAGGGCGGAGTCGGTTCGGGGTGGGTAGGATTTTTGCCCTGAGGTTCGGATTAGTATGAGAGCAGGTTTGAGATGGGTGAAAGGAGGAGGGCTAGAAGAAGGGGAAGAAATACCATCCGTTATGCCTAGTGCGCGGAGGACGCGATCAATGAACAGAACGCCATCAAAGGTTTTGCGGAACGTTTCGATTTGTCGGATGCCGCCATGGTCGTAGGGTTTTGGACCGTCGGTTGGGAATGCGGCGGAGAATTGTGTAAAGTCCAACATTGTGCCTTGGTCTATGTGATGGACCGCGGTGTTCTTGGTGACGTGCAAGCTGCAGAGTTGAGTTGCGAGAATGCAGCTATTTCACTATTCAGCTTTGGCGATGCAGCGACGTCCGTCGACCCGATTAATTCATAAAATTTGGGGAAGTCAATGGATTATCGGGGTTCAGTGGGGAAATAAATTTGGTTATCCAGCAAAAGTCACCTGAGACCGTGCCTGGCCAAGCCTATCTTGCAGTTGATAAGTTATTGGAATCATAAGACGCGCCCAGGGTCTCTGTGGCTGAAACTTGGGGAAAGTGTGGCTTGTTGTTTACAATCAGTCAATGTCAACATTGGGAAGCGGGGCAGCCCAGCGACAGGCCAGTGCAATGTCACTTTTCGCGGTTGTGACTTTTTGGGGGGGTGAAAATGAACCTGGAAGTCCAATCCCACAAATGATAATCGACAACCCAATCACCTACAATACCAACAATCTTCGACGAGACGGCCCCTCATTTCCGCGACGGATGTAAATTTGGGCATTCATTTTCTGTGTTTTCTTCTCTTTTCTTGTAAATTTTGAAGAGAGCGACACCGATCTATTGTTGTGCAATCACACCACGAACGGCAATCATGTCAACGCGGCAATCGCGACGAGTTGCTGCGACTCGTCGCACAAAGATTATTGAATCTTCAGACGACGAGGATGAGCTGGCCGCCAACACAACGACAAAAATCAAGGAGGAGGAGGAAGATTACGCACCGGAACCCGCACCAGCCCCTGCACCCCGCAGACAGACCCGACGAAGAACCACAACAGAGCCCGTCGATGCAGGGCCGGTGGTGACACCCGCCAAGCGCACAAGAGGCCGTCCTAAGAAGAGCGCTGTGCAGGCACCCATCCCCTCGATCGAACCCGCCGATAATGGTTTCGATCCCGATCAGACAGCGACTACCGTCGCCAGTGCTACAACCACCGACGAGAATGCGCCGCCGCCAAAGAAGCCCGCGAGAGGTCGCAGGAGTGTTGCGCCAAAAGCAGCAAGCAAGCCAATTGCGAAGACACCAACTCCTGCGCCGGAACCCCAGCTCGCCTCATCTGTGTCGCCATCGGCGCAGCTCATGCAGGAAGAGGAGGAAGAAGAGCCCACGATCGTTAAGCCGTCTGCATCGTCGCCACCACCTCAACTAAATAATACCCGCCCGCTTACCGATATCACATCGACCGCCGCCAATAATGCCCCGAGGCTAAGTCAGGAACCCCCCGCTGTGTCTTCGCCGCTTAAGCCCATCAAGGCCATGGACACGGTCTTGGAGAAGCCCATGGATATTATGCTCAAATCGCGCGCCATGGGACCTCCCGTGGTTCAAGAGACTGGGCCCAAGGCGCGCACTGTCATTACCTATCTCGTCCTCACCAACTTCAAGAGTTATGCAGGCAAACAGGAAGTTGGCCCCTTCCATTACTCTTTCTCGTCGGTTGTTGGCCCCAACGGTTCCGGAAAATCCAACGTCATCGACTCGCTCCTTTTTGTCTTTGGCTTCAGGGCCAGCAAAATGCGTCAGGGCAAGATTTCTGCTCTTATCCACAACTCTGCGCAATACCCAAACTTGGAGTATTGTGAGGTTGCTGTGCATTTCCGCGAGGTCATGGACTTGCCTGGAGGACGTCACGAGGTTATCCCAGATTCGGATCTGGTAATCTCTCGTAAGGCTTTCAAGAACAACTCGAGCCAGTATTACATCAACGGAAAGAACTCTAACTTTACTACCGTGACGACATTGCTCAAGGACCGCGGAGTGGATCTGGACCACAAGCGTTTCCTGATTCTTCAGGGTGAAGTCGAGTCCATCGCTCAGATGAAGCCCAAGGCTGCAAATGAGCACGACGATGGCCTTCTCGAGTATCTGGAGGACATCATCGGCACCTCCAAGTACAAGCAGCCAATTGAGGAATCGGCTGCTGAGGTTGAGACGCTGAATGAGATCTGTTTGGAGAAGAGTGGGCGTGTCCAGCACGTCGAGAAGGAAAAGAACAGCCTCGAGGACAAGAAGAACAAGGCGCTGGCATTTATTCGTGACGAGAACGAGCTTGCCATGAAGCAGTCTGCTCTATATCAGCTCTACACTGCTGAATGCGAAGACAATATCGGTGTGACCGAGGAGGCAATCGCTCAGATGCAAGAACAGCTGGACGCTGAGCTCGAGAAGCATCGTGGTGGTGAACAGATCATCAAGCAGCTCGAAAAAGCTTACTCCAGGGGCAGCAAAGAATATGACGCCCAGGAGAAGGAGACTCAGGCTTTGATCAAAGAGATGGCCAAGTTTGAGCAGGAGCGCGTCAAGTTTGAGGAGAAGCGCAAGTTCTTGGCAGATAAGAGGAAGAAGCTTGAGAAGATCATCACCAACTCAGAGAACTCTGCCGAGCAGGCAGAGCAAACCATCGAGGAGTGCGCTGAGGACATTGAGAAGCGCACCAAAGAAATTGAGAATATTGAGCGATGGATCCAGGAAGAGGAGGAAACATTGACCAGAATCCGTGAGAGCTTGAAGGGCAAGACGCAGCACCTTTCCGATCAAATTGCCGCCAAGCAGAAGTCTCTCGAACCTTGGAAGGAGAAGATTAATCAGAAACAGTCGGCTATTGCTGTCGCTGAGAGTGAAATGGCCATTCTCGAGGAGAAGGCCAAGGCCGGAGGCGTTGCGCTCGGGGAGATGGAAGCCAAGATTCGTTCCATCGAGGAGAGTCAAGAAGCCAAAGCTGAGGAGTTCAAGCAATGCCAGGTTGACAAGGAGGCTTTGAAGAAAGAAGGCAGGAGGATCGTTGCCGAGCTGGAGCAGCTTGCACAAGAAGAGCCCAAGTTTCGGGCAAAGCTCTCCAACCTTCGGCAAAAGGCCGACGAGGCTCGCTCGAATTTGTCTGCGACTCAAACTCAGGGCAACGTTCTGACTGCTTTGATGCGCATGAAGGAGTCTGGTCGTATTGATGGCTTCCACGGCCGGCTTGGGAACCTAGGCACCATCGATGGGAAATATGATGTCGCTATTTCGACCGCCTGTGGTGCACTCGACAACTTCGTCACTGATACCGTCGAGGCTGGTCAACAGTGCATCGAATACTTGCGTAAGACGAACATGGGTCGCGGCAACTTTATCTGTCTCGACAAGTTGAGATCCCGTGATCTTTCGCCCATAAAGACCCCTGAGGATGCGCCGCGTCTTTTTGATCTTGTTCAGGCCAAGTACGCAAAGTTCCGCCCAGCATTCTACCATGCTCTTCAAGATACCTTGGTCGCCGAAGATCTTGCTCAAGCGAACCGAATCGCCTACGGCGCCAAGAGATGGCGTGTTGTAACGCTTGCCGGTGAGCTGATTGACAAGTCTGGTACTATGTCTGGTGGTGGCAGCACCGTCAAGAAGGGCCTGATGTCTTCCAAGCTCGTGTCGGATATCTCCAAAGAGCAAGTTGTCAAGCTCGAAATTGACCGAGATGCCTTTGAGCAAAGGTTCCAGGAGTTCCAGGAGCACCAGAGAGAGCTAGAGGCTCGCATGCGCTCTCTCAAGGAGCAGATTCCACAACTTGATACCAAGATGCAAAAGATCAACCTCGAGATTGAGAGTGCGGCCAGAAACTTGGCGGATGCTCAGCGCAGAATCAAGGAGCTCAGCAAGGAGCATCAGCCATCTCAAACCGACGATAACCGTCTCGTGGTCTTACGGAAGGAGATTTCCAAACTCAACAAAGAGATTGAGAAGCTCAACGATGAGACCTCCAGTGTCGAGGATGAGATCAAGTCCCTTCAGGACAAGATCATGGAGGTTGGTGGCGAGAAGCTCCGGGCCCAGCGCACCAAGGTCGATAACCTCAAGGAAGAGATGCGATCACAAAACGAGGAGATTTCCAGTGCTGAAGTCAAGAAAGTCAAGGCAGAGAAGCAAAAGGTCAAGCTCGAGAAGGACCACGCCAAGGCGTCTAAGGAACTCGAGGCCGCCATCCGCGATTCCGAGAAGCTTGAACAGGAAATCCAGAACCAGGGAGACAAGGCTGAAGATCTCACAACCAGAGTGGAGGAAGCCAAGGAGGCTTTGTCTGCCAAGAAGCAGGAGCTGGCGGACATGAAGGCTGAGTTGGACGAAAAGACTTCTGAGCTCAACGCGACCCGCGCCATCGAGATCGAGATGCGCAACAAGCTCGAAGAGAACCAAAAGGTCCTCGTCGAGAACCAGAAGCGGCTCCGGTACTGGGAAGAGAAGCTGTCAAAGCTTACCCTCACTAACATTGAGGATCTTGAATCCGGTATTCCCAGCCAACCTCAAGCCAGACCTCAAACACCTGCCAACCAAGCCTCTACCCCGGAAACCGATGCCGATGGTGACGTATCAATGTCCGAGGACCCAGAGGATCAACTTCAAGCAGAAGCAGAAGATGCGGAACAAGCTGTTGGCAACCAAACGTTCTTAGGGTCAGGCAGGAAACCGGAAGAAGGGCCAATCGAACTTCACCGATACTCACGCGACGAGTTGGCGGACATGTCCAAGGACAAACTCAAGGGTGAAATTGCCGCTCTCGAAGAAAAGACACAAAATGTCAATGTTGATCTCGGTGTGCTTGCCGAATACCGTCGTCGTGTAGAGGAACATGCTGCTCGTTCTCAAGACTTGGCCACAGCCGTTGCGTCGCGTGACGCTGCGAAAAAGAGATGTGACGATCTCCGTCGCCTCCGCCTTGAGGGGTTCATGGAAGGCTTTTCCACTATTTCCCTACGCCTCAAGGAAATGTACCAGATGATCACCATGGGCGGAAACGCAGAATTGGAATTGGTCGATTCGCTAGATCCCTTCTCCGAGGGTATCCTATTCTCTGTCATGCCGCCCAAGAAATCGTGGAAGAATATTTCCAACCTGTCGGGAGGAGAAAAGACGTTGAGCTCGCTGGCGCTGGTTTTTGCGCTGCATCATTATAAGCCTACGCCGCTTTATGTGATGGACGAGATTGATGCTGCGTTGGATTTCAGAAATGTGAGTCGCAAAACAAATCATGCACCGTTTTTAAAAAGAGTTCGATTTGTTTTTGTCTTGCTTTTTCCCTGGCCATCTTTGTCTTGTTTATTACTTTGATTTTCTTTTTTGTTTATCTGCCCGGCCCCCCCCCCCCCCAACCCCCTTTTTTTTAATGCTTTTCTTTTCTCCCTCCCTTTCGCCCATTTTTTTGGGCGCTTTTCTCGGGTTTTCCCCCAGTTACACACAAATTTTTTCTGTTGACCCCTTCCCACCTTCCCCTTCAAATAAGTTAATACTGACGTTACCAAACTATAGGTCTCCATCGTAGCAAACTACATCAAAGAGCGAACAAAGAACGCCCAGTTCATCGTCATTTCCCTCCGAAATAACATGTTTGAGCTCGCTGCCAGACTGGTGGGAGTGTACAAGGTCAACCACATGACCAAGAGCGTGACGATTGAGAATAAGGATTACGTGCACCGTCGGGCTGGCCCTGTTAAGCAGCAGGCGCATGCACAAGGGCAGCAGCAGACTCAACAGCAAGTACACCACCAACAGTCACACAATCCTCTACTGCACAAGACTCAGAACAAAGGATTGTCAGAGGGGGCCCAAGAACGGCTGCAAGTTCAAAGTTCGAGTTCTAATTCGAGTTTGGCGTATAGGCTTAAAACCAATGCTTAGGATTCGACGAACGGAATGTGAATGACATGATATATCCGCGTGAGGGGAGAAGGGCAGCATAGGAAAGGGTTGGGTATATAAAGGCATGGCACGTTGTTTTTACTGCAAAAAGGACATTGGGATCGGGAAACGAAATGTTGGGTTTGCGAAAGAAGACAGGACGGGTCGCTGTTTTGATGACATTTTTAGGTATTGATGCTTTGAAATGAATTCCAGTTTTTTGTTGTTGATCAAGTTTATTTATTGGTTTGCTTGTTTGATGATGGAATATCTGATTCCATCACCGTTCAGTCTAGCAAGCCTGATCCAGACATCCAAAAGGAGTAGTGGGGGGGGGGGGGGCGGGTTTCCACCGAAAGTCTATACACATAAGCAAAGCCCATTGCCAACCCCCATTATCCCAGGGAGCGAGCGATCCCTACCCTGGCCAAAGGCACCGTCTGTTTTTCTCCTCTTGATCACATCCCTCTCCACTTCTCCTTCCATCCTCCTTTCTCAAACAGCCACAAAGCCTCTGTGGCATAAGTCCGACAACTCAAGTGCCCTGTACCCTCGGGCTTGCTCACCTCTTCTTCAAGACTCTCCAGTACCCTTCCCTCCTGAAAGCATCTCCAAAGTCCAAACGCCAAGTCGTCCTCGTCTCCCCCTCTTCCGCCCACACCCTGGCCCCAGTCCCCCCTGCCTAATCGGTACAACATCCTCCCTAATGTCTGATAAGCCAAACACCTCTGCGCTGCAACGGCTGACCTGGCCAGCCTGGCCAGCTCAGGGATGGTATAACCCGCTGCCTCTGGCGCTTCACCGTGGTGGTGAAGACCTTTTGTGACGGGGATTTTACGACTGGTTTTGGGGGGTAGCAGTTGGCCACGGAAATCGAAACGTAACGCGGAGATGGGGAGGGAATCCTGGCCGGGGTAGTAAGGAGATTCTCTGTCAGCTGTTGAGTTTGGCGTGGGCAAGGGTGCCATCCAAGCCAGTTTGGAGGGGTCGGCCGGCAGGTTGGGGAAGAACTTCTTGTGCATTGTTTCGAGGAAGTCTGGGTCGGCGGGGTCTAGGTCGGGGATTTTGGGGGGATGAGGGAAGTGCACTTCTTCGGAGGGCAACGTTGGGAGCGACGAGGTGGGGATCAGGTTTGCAGGAGGAGATGGCGGGGCAGCGTCTTCATCGAATGCTACTGTCTTTTTTGGTTTCTTTTCGGAGATGGAGGATTTGGGAGGGGATTTGGGGGATGCGGCGGGCTTTGTCGCCGTCGTCGTCGTCGTCGTCGCTGCCGGGGGCGCATCGTCGTCTGCTACGTCTTCGACTGTGACTTTAGGGGGTTTGGGCGGTCTTGCTTGTTGAGTGCTCGGCGTGGATTCGGCCGGGGGAGGAGGTTCCGACGATGGGCCGTCAAAGGCTGAGGAATCGGGTTTGCCATCGTCGAGATTTGCGCGTCGCAG
The DNA here is from genome assembly GCA_033576145.1 of Cladorrhinum samala. NCBI lineage: Eukaryota > Fungi > Ascomycota > Sordariomycetes > Sordariales > Podosporaceae > Cladorrhinum > Cladorrhinum samala. Next base: position 74,786 of record MU864961.1, read on the forward strand.
TAGTCTCTGGATAAACGAAGGATTGAGATCGCTGAATAGTTCTTGTTGAGCTTGCGCGATCTCTTCAGGGCTCATTGAGTCGAGCACCGCTTTGTTCTCCTCATCGATCGACCGCTTCTCGGCGACTTCTGGTCTCTCGGGTCCATATTGCACTGGTGTTTTTGCGGGAGTGGGAACAGGTGCGGATTGACTCTGGCGTTGCTTCTTGAATGCTGACACTCGTTTCTTGGGCGCCGGGAAGCTGGTCGCTGATGGCGTTGGTGGTGTTGGAAAGCTAGGCGCGGCAATGTCTTCTCGCTCTTGAATATCGTACACTTCCAGAGTGCTCTCCATGATGTGTGCGTTGCTGTAGGCAAATTGTGTGGTGTGAAAAATGATAAGATGAAAGAAAAAGGCAGCTGTACAAATAGGTAGCTTTCTTGTGTTCCAATGCTTTGATCAAATCCTTATCGGCCATCTTCAATCTTTGCGCTGCACTGGCCCGCCCCCACTCTGTGCCACCCTTGCCTGCCGCCGCCAAGGGGGGTCTGCTGACATAACTACCGATTTCCCGTTTCTCCTCACCACTAGCGTCGATCCACTGGATTCCAGGCCTGGTCCGTGCATATTACCATCGGAACTGCGGATTTTGGAAATTCACGAGCCGAATTGTTGATTGATGATTTCCATGTTTCAAGATGCACGTGGCGGATTTTCCAGCACACCGGATTATAAATAATGACTTTGTGAGGCTTAGAGTCACCGACAATCCATGACCACTCTGTGTATTACCGCCCCAGGACTGCGGCCCCTAGGTGGTTACCAAGAAATAGTGTACATATTCGGGCGGATGGGTTATTGCCGTGATGCGGATTCGGAAGGCTGCAGCATCTCCGTGACACTGAGACAGAACACGTCCACTTTACAATGTGTTCGGCGAGTAGTAGATAAAAATATGAAGTGGCTGGGTTTTTGTGTGTTGGCGAATTAGTTAGGTAAAAATTGGATTAGCGGCCTGTTTGTTATTACACTACACAGAGCTCAACGTTCTGGAAGGTCGACCGGTTATTCTTCTTCAGCTTCCCCCAAGCGTAGGTGGGTCTCGGTCGATGTCACGCAGCATCCACACACCCCGAATTCGAAACGGGGGCGGGGTACAAGATCCCAAGACCCCAATGAGCAGGACACCAAAACTTTACCAAATTCCCATCAAGGGCCCCTTCCGCTTGGTACAGAGGTACCTGACAAGGATTAGTCTTTGTACGGGGTTTTTTGCTCGGTACATTACACACGCCGATGTATCTCCAGAAACCGTCAAGTACCCCCCCCCCCCCGGTACCTAATTAGAGGTCTCGCGCGCCATGCAGAGCGGTACAGCGGCGCCGCGTCGAGCCTCTTTCTCTTCCCTTCGGTTGTTCCCTGTCACACCTTATTCCCAAAAAGAGATTCCCTTTTTTGATATCAATGCGTCGTCGCTCATCGTTCGTTCGCTCCCTTCGTTCATCCCGTCCGTTCCCATCAGTCCAGTCCCAGTCAGGTCGGTCGGTCAAGTCCCAGCGGAATTGGAACTGGCTGCACCCCACTCCCACTCGCGTCCTTGCCCATCGCTCCCCTTCGCTCACTCCCGTGAGGTGGCTCATGGCGCATCCCCATCCCATCACTGGCACTCGTTCCCATTCAAGCCCTGGTGTTTTTAATTCGTTTTCCTTTGCTAGAACCAGAAAAATTTCCCATGCATCCGTGACTTGCTTGACTTGAATCCTGAGGTGGTGCCCCGGTTTTCCGGTTTGACCTCGCCAGCTGCAAAGTAATAAAAAAAAAAGTTCCAAAACAGAGCCATTCCCCCGTCCCTCTGACAGCCCCGAGCCACCACCAAATTTTCCTCTTTCTCTCACTCTTTTACCACGACAGAGCTCGACAACAACCACCGCTTTTTCTGGTGTTGAGCAACAAAATCCATCAACCACTTTTGTTCCTAATACGGCTGCATCGCGCAACCATTGTTTTTCAAATCTTCCAACCCGACCGAATTGATTCCGCCGACCCGATCGCCTGCATCTCCACTCGCTGGTGCGTTTTTGTTGAATTTCGTCACCGTCTGCAGTCGTGTTTGCAGCGTCTTCCTCCGACTTGAAGGCATTCCCAGTTTGACGGTGGAAGAAGTGGAGAGAGAGCGAGAGAGAGAGGGTGACGCTCGGGCCACATTTGTGTGTGCCTGCACGCTCTGCATTGGGACGACGTACCGCCCATACATTACCTTATCTTCGACAAAGCTCAGGGGGTGGCCTACCACAAACAGCCGACCCGTCTGTACACGCCATTGGCTGGGTATTTTCCCAGTTCCCTTTCTGGAGCAGCAATTCCTGGCTTCTCTGCTGCCAGCCGCTTCCTTGTTGGGATAAACAAGTAGTACTTTTTTTTTTTTTTTTTTTTTTTTTTTTTTTTTTTTTTAAAAAAAAAAAAAGGTAGTACATACATATTTCCGTTTACCTATAATTATATCATCAGCGAAATGCAGCAACACCAAAACCAACAACAACAACAACAGCAAAACCACCCACAACCTCATTACAGTTCCTCGCCATCACTGTCGTCGCCACCGTCCGGCCTGTCGGAGCCGACGTCGCCCACCAGAGTGATCAACGCTGGAAGGGCGAATATCGAGATGGATGAGATCATCGTCGATCCTGGCTCGGCGGCACGCTTCGGCATCATGCAGACACAGCAATCCTCCGAGCACCCTCCAGGAGTGCAACTGACCGCCGCCGGTGTTCCGCGCAAGAAGCCCGGACGCAAGCCCGGCAGCACGGTGAAGCCAAAGGCCAACCCAGATGGCACCCCGATGGCCGAGGCAGCCAAGCAGCGCCGGCCAAGAAAACCCAAAGACCCAAATGCTCCTCCGATCCAAAGAAAGCGCAAGGCGGCTACTGGCGACGGGAATGAAACAAATTCAGAAATGGATGCCCGTGCGGCTTCGGGTCCGCCTCCGCCAGCTGCACCGCCTGTACGCCAACCTAAGATTACTGAACTCACGTCGATGCGCATGTCATTGGATGCCCAGCCTGCGCCGCTCAAATCAAGCTTCGTCCAGGCACCCAAACGCGAAAGTACCGGCTCAATGCAGATGCAAAATCTTCTGAACGACGACCCCCCACCGAAACCCGCTGCGCCGGCGAAGCAGATGTTCGACCCCATCAGAGGCAGCTACGATCCTGTGCGCGAGACAATGGCAACTCGCGACCCTTACGGGACGGGACCGCTCGCTTCCCCTCGGGCCCCCACTACCAACCAGGCTGTCAACCGGGCCAGCGCATCACCTTCGATCGCCAGCCTGGTAGACCCCACCCCTGCCATGATCTCGCCGAGACCGTCGCAATCATACACCGCTACCGCATCACAAGCACGTTTCCAGGAAGTGGTGTCTGTGCCACCCTCACCATCAAATAACATTCGAAGCACCACTGCTGCTGCCAGTACTCCTGCACCGAGCATGCCCAAGCCTGTCCTTGTTGAGGCCCGACGACCCCCACCTCCTCCACCTGCTGCAGTTACTACTCCTGCGCCAACGTCAGCAGCCACCACCTCCACCACCACCTCCACCGCCGCCGCCGCCGCCAAGCAACAAGAAGTCAAAACCACATCATTCACCACCATGTCGACCATTCCGAGTGGTAGTGCGGCATCGTCAGCCATCGCAGCACATTCGACGGGTGCAGCAGCCCAGAGCAAAAAGATTGCTGCCGTCGTCCAACAGACCAGTTCGGCCAAGAAAGCGCGGAGCAGCGGTTCGTCACCCAAGATCAACAGTCTCAAGGACAGCAAAGACGCAGCCTTACCGCCCCTTCCGGGCGGCACGGAGCGGTCGATTCTAGATTTTGGTCGCGCCAAGCCAGGTGAGGAAATTGAGGCGCCCAGCATCGCTCTCCACATCCCCATCAAAGCAGGCGAAAACAACAAGTACGTCAACTTTATGCGCATGGCCGAGGAACGATACGGATGGGACGCACTACACCCCCGTCTTGCTGCTTCCCGCGAGCGCAAGGCCCGCATCGAAGCAGCCACTCTTGCTCTTGAGAGAGAAAAGAATGGCAAAGAGTCGGGTGATGACGAGATGGAGGAGGATTTGCAGAGCGATGCCGATGTTAGTAATGTCGAGATGGGCGGGATGGGTGGTCCTCAGATGAGCGGACCCGAGGCTGCTCCCGCCAAACCTGCGAGGAAAAAGAGAAACTTCAAGGAGGACGAGTACGATAAAGATGATGACTTTGTTGATGACTCCGAGATGTTGTGGGAGGAACAGGCCGCCGCGTCGAGGGATGGATTCTTTGTCTACAGTGGGCCGTTGGTTCCTGAGGTTGAGAAGCCTGCTGTACCCGAAGGACCACCGAAACGGGGTAGAGGAAGAGGAGGAAGGGGATCGAGGGGCGGCGCCCGCGGAGCTGCTGCTGCCACCGCCGCCGCCGCCGCTGCCACTGCTACCGCTAATGGGGAGAGTCCAGCTACCACAACCCCCGCTACTGGGAGGGGTAGGGGTGGCGGTCCTGGATCGAGAGGAGGAGCTGTTCGGAAACCGAGAATCACCAAGCTGGAGAAGGAGCAAAGGGACCGAGAGAAGGCCGAAAGAGAGAAGCTGGCCTTGTTGGCTAAGGGTGTTGGTGTTGGGGGTGCGCCAAATGGTATGAGTGGATTGTTGAGTGCGCCAACTCCTACTCCTGCTGCTGCCGGTGTTGGGCTTTAAATTTTTTTCCCTTTGTCTTTTTTATTATCTCCCGTCGTCAAACTCGTCTCGAACTCGACATGTGGGAAGGTGAGGGGGGGTTGGGGGGGTTGCGTGTTCATCGACAGGACACCATCTATGTCCAAAGCATTTGACACGCTCGCGGGACATTATCTCATGATGGGATGTCATGTATTAATCTTGCTCGTTTTTCTTCTTTGTCCGACTGTTCATGGGAAATACCATACAAACGGCTAGCGGGGCGTTGACTCACGGTTCAAGCACACGTGCATGGGGTTTCATTTTGGTATGGATTTAATGCCGGTCTTCACGGTCATCAAGGGCTGGCGCGCGGAGTAGATCACACATTGCTATTACATACGTTGAGGTATCATATTTTGGTTTTAGCATTCTTATCAGGCGGGACGGCGGTCATTGTTTATTGGATGGTCGATTGTGGATCTGTGGGATTGCAGTGCAAGGAGGTTCGGGAAAATTTATATGTACAATTTCTGGGCGTATTAGCGGGTAATGGTTTCTTAAAGAGCTTTTGGACGGACGTAGGAAGCGAGTGGAGTGGGATGCTCAGGAGGCGGTTCATGTAGCTTAATTAGTTTCTCTTGAGAAATCAAAACGAGATGTATGTTCAATATTTGAGAATTAGATTGGGTTTGGGACGTTAAAACTTGTTATGAACAAACGTGCTTTACTTGAGCTTGATGAATTAAACAACAATGTTTATATGTATGAGAGAGGTGGCTTGAGGAGTCCGACTGCCGAGGTGGAAAGGGGGAAATAATACTATGAGGAGTGTGTATCTTTGATTGAGCGTGAATATGGTATGTATCTACTATACTTTACATGGCTGCTTCAACATTGGAAACTTGGGTCATCGCATGAGCTGAGGTGATGTGCTGGCTATTATAAATAATTTTCTTTTTTAAAAAAATACTTCATCTAAAAATACAATCCCCCTCCTATATAATTTTACCTTTTTTCCTGTTATTTATTTTACATATTACGTGACCGGACCTTATTAGTTTTTGATGTTGACGGCACTACCTGCAAGGTCCGTCCTAAATTTTTACCAATCATTGTCATAACTTTTTGGTCCCAAATATATCGCTCATACTGGCTCGTCATTCTTCTTCTTCTCATCCACAGCCCGCCCGCTCTCTTCCTTTTTTTCCCTCTCCTCTTCTTCACCTCTAACCCTATTTAACACCCTCTCTCTCCTCGCCTGCCTCTTTTCATTCTTGAGCTGCTCCGCCCTCATCTGCCTGATCAGCTTGCTCTTGGCCCTGATCCGGTCTCCGTATTTGTAAAACATCAGGGGGATAGGAATCAGCAGCACCTCCAGCAGCCCCAAAAATGTGCCCGCCCATCGAGGAGTCATGGCGGCGTACATTGCCGGTCCCGCAAGCGGCAGAACAGCACCAAATACTGACCGCATGACCGCGTTCCCCGCCAAGGCGGAGGCGGCGTACATACCGTACGCTCCGGCCAGGTAGTTCGACCCGTAAATAAACGACAGTGTGTTTCCCATGCCGAACAAGATGCCAAACGCTATGGGAGCCACGGGGTGTATGGAAGCAGGTAAACAAGTCCAAGAAAAGGCCAGCTGTCCGATGGGGGTCAGAATGCCACCGATCGACATTACCAGCGCCGTAGCTTCCGGCGAGGCTCTTCCCGTTTCCGGGTCCCTCTTGGGGGAGGCATTGATTACCCTTCTCCAGACCGGTTCCATAAAGATGGAAATTAGTGTTCCGACGCCGATGCCTAGGAACGCTAGGCCCGTCATGGAGGATGACCACCCTCTATACTGAGTGAAAACGATCGGGTAGGCGACGAAACATAGATAGAGAATACCATAAATGACCGAGATCCTATTTGAACACATTTCCCATATGATTAGCACACACACATCTCCTCCCGCCCTGAATTTTTTCCCCTTTATCCTTTGGGAATTAAACTTGGAAACATACCAGATGTTAAAAAACCACAGGATGGGTTCCGTAACCGCAAGCACAAACGGCCGTTTCAATCCTTCTCTCACGACCTCACCTTTGCTGATGCCCGTCTCCTCAAACCTGCACCAATATCTCTCATCTCCTGTTTCTTTCCTCAGTTTCCTCACCTTGGCCTTCACCAACGCAGGATGGTACGTCTCCTTGACCCCCAGCACCATCAACCATGCGACTCCACCAAGGATCAAAGCCAACCAGTTCCCCCATCTGTTTCCAATCCACTGGTTAGCCCCCTACTCAGAAAAAAAAAAAAAAAAAAAAAAAAAAACAACTAACCTCCAACCCAAATTATCTCCAACAAACCCCCCAATCAGCGGCCCAGTCACGGGACCGTTGAGCGGCGCGATACTCCAGAGGCTCATGGCCAAGGCCAGGTACTCCTGCCGGGAAACATCCACCACCGTCCCGGGGGAGTTGCTTATCATGGCGGCGCCGAACACGGCCCCAGCGAACCTGACGCCGACCAGCGTGGCCAGGTTCCTCGCCAGGCCGCACGGGATTATGAGCAGGACAAAGACTGCGAGGCAAATCAGGTAGATGGGACGGCGGCCGTAAAGCTCGGACAAAGGGGCGACGATGACGGAGCCGGCCGCGAGGCCGAGCAGGTAGGTCGTCAGGCCGAGGGTGGCGAGGGTGCGGGATGGGATATGGAACTCGGCTATCAAGGGGGAAAGGGTAGCCGTGTACGAGGTTGAGTAAAGGACTATAAGCCAGGTGGAGTAGGAGATTGTGAAGAGGACGTATGAGCGGTAGAGTAAGGACCTAATTGAAAGAAGAGGTAGAGGGGGGGGGGGGGAAGGTGCTTGTTAGCATTGATTTTGGGTATGATATAATTTCGGGAATGTTGAATGTGTGTGAAAGAAGCCAACGAGAAGGGGAGAGGGGGAATTCAAGTATGGGAGGTTAATATATATATATATATATATATAGCTCATATCGAGAGGTGGAAAAGACTTTTGATATTGGTTAAAAAAAAAAGAGATCTATACGAATGGAGATATGAAAGACAGGCTGGGAAAGTGATATACACAAAGAGAGTAGTGGTTGGGGGGAGATGAGATTGTATGAGAGAAATGGGTGTTATTAACAAGGAGAGTGGACGTGAAGAACTCTAAAGGTAAGAAGAGAGTGGGAATTGCGGAAAAAGAGTGTGTGAGAGAGTGAGAGAAAGATTCTGACGTGACATTATAAGGAAGAGGGTAGAGAAGGGGAGGAAGGGGGAGTCAAAGACAAACCAATTCTTCGGATTCTCAGGATCATCTGCGTCAATGGTCACCTCGAAATCTGGTGGCCTTGAAGCACAGGAAGTGATGCTCGTCCTCCCTGTTCGGGTACGCGTTATGGATGCTGTCTGCGCAAGGGCGTATTCGAGTGGTGAGAGCGGATCCGGGTTCGATGACTGTGAAGAGGACGACGTGATGGATGGTGAGAGCGGGAGTACATGATCGTCGTGATGATGGATTTCCGCTTCAACCGTGGTGGAAGGGGAGTGGTCGAGTTTTTTATGATGAGGGGCGGTTGCAGTTGGTGTCGAGACTTTGTGTGCAGAGGTTTGGCATTCCTCAGTTGAGGTCGTCGTTGTCGTCGATGCTGTGAACTCGTCTGTCTTGTCCGAGTTGAAGGCCATGGTGGGTGACGGCCTGCTGCAAGGACGAGTATTACATGTATGAGAGGGAGGAGGGCGAAAGACAGAAAACCAGAGATGTAAAAACCAAGGAGGTTATCCAAGATTGGTTGAATGTGCCTGCTAATCAATGGTCAAGGCCGGCTGGGGAGACTATGACTCGAAGGTATGACGAGGTCGGGAGAGAAAAGAGCAAGAATCACGGTCAGAAACGGCAATGCAAACAATATACCCTGATTGTTTGTCTAAAATGCCAAAGCGTAAAAAAAAATTCAAAAAAATCCCCATTGACTCTCATTTCCCAACATATTTGCTCTCTCCTGTTTCGCTTTTCTTGGGAAACACTCCCCGTGCAGAAGAAGAGAATCTATCAGTCCCCGATGCCGACATCCCTCCCCTCGATTAGATCAAGTCTTTTAAGTCCGTCGGTATTCCCGTACGTTTTGCTTCCGATAAGCCTGCCATTCTTTTTTTTTTTTTTTTCCTTCCGAAAAACAAGGTGCCAACCCCGGTGGTATTTTCGGCAACAACTAAAACCAGTAGCGTGGAAAGAAAACCACAAAGCGTGTACACAGTATACCGTGTTTGGCGGGAGCGGGTCAAGGTGAGCAAGCGGCAAGGGGCCAGGAGGCAGGCACCAAACCGTGGGTGAAAAGATGCCCCTTGCCCTTTACCGTTAGTCTGCTTCCCATCGTTGATATCATCCCATCCTCATAAAGGGAGTTCGGGGTTCAGCTTAGCAATCGGAATTCGTTTCGAAATTTTGGAACTTTATCTCTTGTTTAGTTTAGGAGCACAATCGCAAACTTTCTTTTGTTCAAGCGGAATCTGGGGTACATGGATCATCATCTCCACAACCCACAGAGTGCAGTATCGTCGCTCTTTCCATATTCCCTTTTCCTTTTTTCCAATCAATCTTATGGTTGTAAAGTGTATATATAAGGCAGGTGGAACCCCCCCCCCCCACCTCCCCGGAATCCACGCCGTGGAGACTGCACGTCCGCCTTACTCGCCGAGCGTATGTCGTACTTGCACTCTCTTACTGCATCCATTGCGCATTGCAGTAATTGATTACCTCGGCATGACTAAACTTCAAATGGATTGGACAATTGCATACTCCGTAGCATGCACAGCGTGCCATGGTTCTCTTGGCTCTTGGCTTCCATCCGACTCTCATCACTTCTGACATGGACCCCGCCGCGGCCACTCAACAGTTGTGTTCAATAATTAGAGGAAAAATTATGCATCTGGTCTGATCTGCTGTTTATATCGATCCACCAAGAAGGTGAATCCAAACATATCTATAACCATCATAACCATTCCTGCTCTCTAATAGTGACGCTGCGAAATATAAAAGCAACAGCATCGGCATCTGTACCCAACCGAGCGAGCAACAAGCAGCTAGGTATACAAGCAAAACCAAACCAACAAGATTTTCCATGATATCAAACCCAAAACAAACCCATACTCTGAGAATTTTTTCTTTTCGTGCCATTCATCGCCAGCCAACTACTTCAAATCAAACAAAACATTAACTCTGCCACCCCAACCCCCGGCCCAAAAGATGATTGCCAAAACTTGTTCTTTTTAAAAGCGGCAAAAACTCGATAAAGCTCGATCATGCCCTGCTCTGACCAACCCAGAACAAAAAGCAAAACTTCAGATAGTAAACACACACACCCAACAAAAGAAAAAAAAAGAAAAAAAATTTACTTCATAAACATAAACATCAATCGAGTTAACGAAATCGCATCCGCAAATCGTCCACTTCCAATAAATAGGGAGCATCCCCTTTCCACCCCACACACCACGAAATTTCCGGACCAGCCGCCACCCCTTTTCTTTCCTTCAGACAATCAGGTTTCAATCTAACCTTCCATCTTCACCTCTTTCGAGAGACATCCATCATGTCCATCTCATTTAATTCCTCACCACCACTCATTCAAATTTCCCCACCCGGTTCCCCGTCCTTCTCCGCCAACAAAGTAAATTAAATTAAGTCGTGTATATATTTTGTAGTTGTGTAAGAGTGTTGTCGTGTGTCGATAAGAATACCTTTCGTGGTGTAGCGTGCCAGCCTTTTGTACGCTGTCCAAAAATCCTCCCTCTTTTCCTGCGAGTCTCAACTGTCGAGCCTGATGAGTATCCGAGCGTACGGCAGCTGTGCCTAGTTTCTGGACCTAGACAAGTCGTAGGTCGAGCCGAAGGGAGACAAAAAAAATACAAGCTTCGAAAAACCACCAAACCATCAACAAACCCAAGCCATAAAAAGACAAGCCATAAGCCGAAAAGAAGAAAAAGTGACAGTGGTATCAAGGGCCAAACCTGACGACAAATGAAGGCCAAGACGAGAGAGAAAAAGGGCGTGAGAGGGTGTAGTACAGGTGAAAAAAAGAAAAAAAAGAAAGAAAAAAAAAGGAGACGTGTAAAACCCACTAAACTCCAAACAAGAAAATTTCAAGGTAAAAGAAAAACCTGGCCCCCCCTTTCTACCCTCCGTTTGTTTACTGGTATCTCGTATGTGTATGAATGCGTATGCGTGAGTCGGAGAGAAGGGAAGTCGTGCAAGGTAAAAAAGACAGAAAGGTTCGTTACACCAGACATGGCCAAGGAGGAAGCGAGCTCATCGAGAAATGGGAGCGTGGGCACTACCAACCCTTCTTTCTTGCGAAACGCTTATTAAGCAGCGCAAGAACTTTGGGAACATTAAACTGAACGTATTCCAGATCGAGATCGTCTTGGTTGTCTTTTTGCATCTCGAGCAAGTCGTCAAGCTTGAGATCTAGCTCCAATAGGCCGCGGTTACGTCCTGTCACTGACGTTAGGATCCTTTCTTCGGTCAGACCTTGACCGACAGAAGAAGACTCACCCTTGTAATGAAGCGAAATCACAAATGTGCCGGGCAGCGGACTCGTAAAGTTGAAGTAGATGTTAGCTCTTCGGTTGTCGGGAACATTACTCTTCTGAATGACGCCCTCCTTCTCAAGCTGCTGGTGTGTGAACTTGTAAGGACCCAGGACCTGCTGCTTTTGCTGCTTCCTTCGAGTTCCCTCGCTCTGACTGCGGACGTTGTGAAGGTAGTTCTTGTAAGTCTCAAGCTGACCAACCAGATACGAGTTGTGGTCGCGGATCGTCTTGTAGACCTCTTCAAGCTTCTGCGTCTCAACAAGCACACCTTCCTTGAGCGAGCCGAGATGCTGCAACTCCTGCTCTACCTCGTCCCTCAGAAGGCCGAATCCGTCGCTCTTATCGACAACCTTGAGCTCCTGAAGTTGACTCAGCAGCTCCATAGCTCGGATACCCTTGCGAACCATGACTGGATCGTTCTTGGACGTCGCAGCTGCGTCAGCTACTCGCTCCAAACGCAATGGGCGTTTTGCGACCGATGAAGTCGATGGAATGGTACGCAGAATCTGCACAAAGATTGACTTGGCTTCCATGAAGAACACCTCTTCCTGGGTGATGTCCAATGCGGCGGTCAGATCGTCAATAGCGGTCTCCCACCTGCTGAACAGCGGCAGATTGATGACTCTGTTCTCCTTCCTCGGAACTTGAGGGGGTGCCTGACCCAACTCCGACATGATGATGGAGAGGTGAGAGTTTTCATCCTTGCAAAGCTCAGCTGTGTGCTTCTCGATCAAGGCATGCATTGCGTAAATTTCGTTCAGGGTGATTGAAAGCTCCAGGTCCTTCTTGGATAGTGCGACGTAGTTATCCATTTCCAGGCTCTCATAAAAGTCCTGAACCTCGCACAAGTCAAGCATGAATTTGTTGACTCGATCCTTATTGTTCAATACAAACGGTTGAAGCTTCGCCATGTACGGTTCCTTGGCGTACGATGGCTTGTTTGCAAGGTTTTGTAACATCTTTGCAATGAGCGTCAGCGTTCTCCTCGGGCGGTCGGCAGGTGTTCCATCGATCAGCATGTAGGATTTTGGTGTGACGATGGCGGGGTTTAGGAATCGAAGGAAGAAGAAGCCGCCGATCAGAGTGCAAATCGCCTGATCGTTTGCCTCGGGGTACTTGCGCTTAGCCAAGCTGCGAATTTGCTTGCAAATCCAGCGAATTCCGTAAGGCGCCTCTTCCAACCCGTCAATAATCGTGGTCAAGAAGCCATTTGCGATTTCAGTGAGCATCGTCAAGCGGGGTTCGATAATTGCTTGAACCTGGGGGTTCTCTGCGGCCTGTTCCGCCGTAACGCTCTTGGGAAGCGATGCAGGCAAGCTTCCAGTATCCTCCTCGATCTGCTCAACCATGCGCTCGTAGACCTTGAGAGGGTTAATCTCCAAGTCCAAATCCTTCAACTCAATCAGCCCGTTGATCCTATCCGCCAATACCGATTTCAAGAAGCTTTGACCGGGGCCTCTGCGTGTATAGGTTGTCATCATCCTAGAAACAGGCGTATTGGCGCGTAGTAGCGATGAATATTCGGGCGTGTTATCGAACTGGTAGGTCAGGACGGATTGGAACATGGTCAGCAAGAGATGCTCTTCACGACTTTCGTACTGGTTTCCGTAGATTGTGAACATGACAGTCTGCAACAGTGAGTCGATCTCGGACATGGTGACTAGTCTGCAAAGGTGGGCAATGTGTCTCGGCTCCGACTGCAACAGGAAGAGCAAGTTTCCGTATCTTTGCGTCTTATCGTCATTCGGGAACACTCCTTCCTGCATCTCGGTGGCGTCTTCAAGATGGCTTGCGACCTCGTTTTGCTGCAACGCTGTTAGCATACACAAAGATGCGCCAAGGCTGCAGTAGGTTGGCGTACTTCTTCCAGGGCCATACGATTCTGAATCAGCAAGGCGATGCGAGAATCGAGGTACCGGACATCCTTTTCGAGAACGAAATTCTTCTTTGACTGCGAAGAAATCTTGGATTTGAGGTCTCGTAAAACCTTTTGCGCTGAAGATCAATGTCAACATCAATTCCCCCATTTCCACTCCTGATCTGAGTATTTACCTTTGGCAAGGTCGTCTTCAATTACCAAATCCGATTCGTTAGCCGACATCGACATGTACAAGGCCGACATCGAGTACCGCTTCGACTGCCGGGCGGACCGCGATCCATCATACGAAGACATTGTGTTTTGTCGAGATATGGGTTGAAAGGAGGAGGAGGAGGCCGTCGAAGCTCGTGAGGGGGTCTGTAACATGACAGACATATTTGGCGATGCCGTCGCCGACGATTACGATTGAAGTGGTGGTCAGGCAACCAGGCCCAGGGCCTTCTCGGTACGACTCCTGCTCGACTTCAAGGCGCCGGCAAGAGGAATAAAGCGCGAGTGTAATCGACTGGATCGGGAGGAGGAAGAACTAATTGAGTCTGTCAAGACGAACGCTGGAGTGTATGCTGTTTCTTTGTCCTCTCTGCGCGAGAATCGTAATCGGTCCGTTGGTCGCAGGGGCCGCTGTCGCTATGCGAAAAAGCACGACAGTGTACTCGACAACCGAGGCACAGAGAAACAGAAGAACAGGAGCGCTAGTCGCGGCGACGACAGCGAGGATGCGAGGGCGGGCGTGTGTGTTATCTCCAGCTGGCTTCCCGGGTCGACGGTTCATTCAAAGGAGAGACGGGGGTTGGTCGTTTGCTCTCTCGCTGCTGTGGGGCGTGTTCCAGCAGAGAAAGCGCCAACACCAGACAAGGAGGAGGGCCGTTTTGAAGAGAACCCAGGAGCCCTGGAGAAGGGTTGAAATTAATGCAGGGTTATACAATAAGTTGTCGATGAAAGAGGCGAGGACGGCTGCCTGTTTCTGGGCTGCTTTGTGTGCCGCTGTGTGGGCTTTGGTGAATCTAGAGTTTCTTGGAGGTGAAGGAGCGACCAGACGGGAGTGAGAGAGTGCGAAAGCGAAATCTGCGTGTCCTGCTGGTTGAATGCGGGAGGGCACGCGTTGAATTGGGGGGTGCAGTGGAGCCTGTTGCAAAACTTCCGGTTGGGGGATGATGCTGGCTGTACACTGGACGACACACTGGCGGGCGCACGGTGCAGGCCAAGCAATAATTATTGACGACCTTTATCTTGCAACAATTTGCTACCACCTCTTTTTCTCCCCTCTCTCTGTTGAGAGTAGCAAAGTCCACAGGAAGGCGAAAAAGGGATTTGGGTTACAGAAGCAACTGCGGGTAGCATCGCGCGCTTTACCCTCCAGGGAAAACCAGACAGGAGAAGCTAGGTACCCTCAAATTCAGGGAAATAAATAGGTGGTGGGGGGGTGGGAGGGGGGACGTGCGGTCTTCAGCAACGGTCTGTGGTTCGGTGGTTCAGTCTCATCTCAAAATCTCAATCTGTCGTCGACACAAATTCGAGTCGTCCTCACCGCAAATTTCTGCTTCAGATATGGTTTCCGTTCTTGGATGTCTGTTCCCGCATCGGTCACCACCATGATGGATTTCCATGTTTCCAAAGAAACAACAAGACGAGGGATGAACAAAAAGAGATTGGGGAGGGCCAAGCCGAGCCGTTTTAGCGAGCGGGGGTTTGTTAGAATAGCGTCACCTTGGCCAGACCTAATCCGTATCCGTACATTTCACAGACTTTTTTGTATCCCGGGAATATACTATGATATCAGCATTCAGCTATCCCTTATTACGTATCTTCTGTCGTCGCCAACAGGCAAAGTCATCTTCATTGCGTGTCCTTCTATCTCCTCATCAACTTGGAAAGGGAATTTGCCAAAGGATACGGGTATCATATACGCAATTTGTGAAGTATGGGTACCGCAGTAAGGTTATTACATAATAAAACTTACCCACTTGCCGAAGCCGAGCGGGTCTCGTAATTGTTGCGCCTGCACAAAACTTCCTCTGGGATGGATGACGAGAAAATGGAAAGAAAGATTCGGATGAGGGTTGCGCAATTGCACCAGGGACCCGGGGACGGGAGGCGACGGAATTGAGGATCTCTCACAAGGTGGACCGCTAAAACCGTCGTCACAGCGAACGAACAATGCAATAGTTTTGGTGAATGGTGGATGGACGAATGAGATGACGCGAGAGCAGGCTTTGAGACACATCCACTTCATGTTTCACACACCACACACATTCGACCGGACCTGCATCGAATCCCCTGGTTTGAACAGTCTAGATCTGTCTAGATTCACTTTTGAGAGATATTGTTTAGGAATCTGGGGTTATCATGGCCATAGTCGCAAGTTTAGAATTCTCCGGCACTCAGGTGCATTGGGAAACAGACACGAACTGGAACTGATGAGGCAAACGACACTGCACTCTCCGTACAGAAAAAAAGTTTCTCAATCCACATGTACGGCTGTCACTACATCTTCCACCGAGCACCTATCCACGCTCCTGCCTTACTGTTGTCATTTCTGCTTCTTCAAATACCTTGAAGATTCTGGTTCCATTTCCTATGTACGGAAATCCAATCAACGTTCTGGAAACCCACTTAGTGGTGGAACCCGCCTAAGATTCATGGCTCGCTGTCGACGGCTCACAAGAAACCCCAACGCGACCATGTTGGTGTGCTGTGGTGTTTCGGCCCCAGGGGCAGAGGGCCATGTGAGTGCTACTGGATGGGGACAGCCGGACTTTTGGCTGGGCAAAGAGGCACCAGGGGAAGAATAAACATGATTGGTGGAGTGGGCCACCTCTTCAAACTAGGACAGGGGCAAAGCGTGGGTTATGTGCAGGCACTGGTGGGGTGATCACCTCGCTGACACTGTGCATTGTCCCGCTGCCCCCTCCCTTTCTGTCTTTTTCTTTTCTTTTCCCGTGTTGCCCAGGAACAGTGCTTAACTCGTACATCCACTCCACAGTCAACCTCACATCAAGAACCTGGTACAACATTCCATCACACAAATTCAGCAGGATCTTGAGGTCGTGTTGTTGTTTGGGTGGATATGGAATTGACCCGAGGTCGGGTATGGGCGGCCCGTTGTGAAGGTCATCTGCGGTCCTTCCATCTCGGATACACAAAGATTTCCCAAAACGGTCCAACATCCAGGTTGGCCGCCCGCAGTCCAACAACGGCTTAAAGGATCACAGCGGGGGTACTTCCGTTCGCCATAGGTCTAATCTATCTGCGAAATGGAAGCCGTCTCAAAAGGGCCATTGTTCCTGCGTGTGCGGCTGCGGCAGCGCGGGCAGGTAGAGTCATGTCAAGCGTCAATGAAAGAAAAATCAACAGGACGGAAATGATGTCTCATCCGGACAACGCTCGGGCATATCTT
The DNA here is from genome assembly GCA_033576145.1 of Cladorrhinum samala. Taxonomy (NCBI): domain Eukaryota; kingdom Fungi; phylum Ascomycota; class Sordariomycetes; order Sordariales; family Podosporaceae; genus Cladorrhinum; species Cladorrhinum samala. The sequence continues at coordinate 91,316 of MU864961.1, forward strand.
GCCATCACGCACGGTAGATGGGAAACTGTCCTGCATCAACTGAGAGCTTAACCCGCACTGCCGTGTAATGTTGATCAGAGCTACCGCCCATACAACCCACACCTCAAACTTGAAACATGCCGGCGGGACACGTGTGTGTGTGTGTGTATGCATGTATCCGGGTGGCACGAGTTGCACAACCGCGAGGCCACCGCGCCTCATTTTGGCATCAATTTCTTTTTTGGTATATCGTCATTATGAGATATCAACAAGGAAGGAACGATTCACATCTGGCGGTGTGCGATAAACCCCCAAACGGGTTGAGACCGACGGTTTGCGAGGTGAACCATCAAGTGGCGGGTGTGCCTGCTGATAAGCTCGACCCAATCATGCTGCAGGTCGCACCCACCTTTCCATGAGGACCGAGAAAGTTTGTTTCCGTCTTTCCCAAGGAATCGGGAATCTGGCCGTATGCATCAACTCGTCATTTCGAACCTGAATGCCCCACAATACACGCTCTACATTGTTTTTTTTTTTAAAAAAAATTTTTTTTTTCTTTGTCTATATAGGTATATTTCTTACGGCCGGCCTTCTCGGCCCATCTATACCCGGCCGGCAACATCGACGACGTCTGGTAACCGAGACATTTTTCACTTTTCGAAAGTAGATATCATCATGGAGCCGGTGGTTTGTCTTGACATGTCTCGAAAATAAATAACAACGCGTTTAACACTGCAGCGGCCAACCATCAACTGATTTTTCTGGTCACAGCGAGCCCCCGTGCGAGAAACAAACATGTCCTAAGCATTTTTGATTTCTTGAAAGGCAGCCACCGTCTCGGTCACAGGTCTCAGTCGAAAATTTATTTCGGTTTATATAAGGCAGCTGCCATTTATTGATTCTCCTCAAGTCACACTAGATCGTGACTACCCTGTCTCAGTGGGTCATACAAGATCCGGAGGAAGCGGCCACCACAACTGAATTCAGTGCCCGATTTCAAGCCCTCCAGCATGGCCTGTCACTGGAGGTTGCGCATTGGGCCAACAGGGCATCGGCCGTATACGCAGTAAGTGAGGTGTTTTTGAATTCCCGGAAGTTTTGACATGAGGCTCATTAAAGGCACGGTAATCAATCATTTGTGAGAGCCACCACCCACCGCCAATAAACAATTAGACTGGATTAGGGTGACTGTCGATTTAATATCCTGGGGCCTCCTCAATGTTTTCAGAAACAACAATCTCGGATAATTTTTGATGAGGGAGGGATTCTCTTGACATAACAGGTGGCATACTTAAATCAAAAACGCCACCGAATACGGCCTGGACTCTGGGTTGAAGCTGGTTGGCTGCTTGTCGAAAGCCACAATCATGGGCATCTCCACGCCCAGGTCGAAGCCGAGATAAATTGTTTCTCTTCACTAATTGCTCACCGCAAGCTTACAAAATTCAAAAGGCTATCTAGATATATAGCTCTGGACCAGTCTCTTAGCATTTTGGCCCCTAGGTATTTAGCTGAACCAACCCTGCTCAAGCCAGTTAACTCTAGTTCCCAGTCAGTTCACAAAGCTGTATGACATTGTACTCAGAACATCATACATGCAATGGATGGCTCTCCCTAGGCGCGAATTGCCATTACCCTCGGTATCTGCCACCGATTCCGTCGAAACAGTTTGAAGGAGCGACCTAAACACCTACCTAGTATCAAGGAGCAGAAAACACGGCAATAAGCGCAGCACTAAGACCTCTCTTAGGCCGATCAGCAGCTGGTAAAATAATCATAACCACCATTGCAACGCTCTGCGGCAAACTAGAGATAACCACATTACATCATGCTAGTCTGAAAGTACGTTAAGCGATGCTTAACTGTAGTTCGAGCGTATGGAGTTGTTAGATATGCAAACGTTTTGGTGCCTAGTTTTATTTGTTTTCGTCTCGAAAACTGAAACGATGAAATAAAGCTCAAATCTACATTATGGCCTCATCAGCACAAATTCTCTTAAGCATCTGTCCATCCTCGTCTAAACCAGAAAATCATCCATTCTTAGATTGCGTCGTTGTCAAACGATCAAGTGCTTCAATCACTGCCGCATACTCCAAGAAGATCACGAAATCAATGGCGAGACTGCGTTCATTCTTTCCCCTTCGCTGCTCTATACGGCAGTACTGATGAGCCAACGACCCGATGCGGCGAGCCGGAATGCGCCGAGTTTTACCACACGCTGGTAGGTTACCACATCTACTGCTTTCATCATCCTCACCTGAACTACCGACAGGGATCAAACCAAAATCTCTATCCGTAAATCAGCATGAACACGCTTAAGTCTAAAAACACAGGCTGCAGCAACAAGAAACCACCTGATAAATGTCATGTTTTAGTTCTAGACTTGACCTTGATTGGTTGCTCGCAACCACTCCATGCAAGCTATCAGATCATATTTTGGGGACCATGGAAAAGAACCAGGAGTTGGGTTGCAATCAATGGTGGATGCCGCGGGGTCTGGAGCATGACGGACTCGAAGGGGTTCCCGCAGCCCACTGTCGCCAAGCCGGGAGCCGGGATACGAGACTGGATGACGATGTGGAACGGTGGGAACGGTAGGAACGGTGGGAATGGCATGGGCTAAAACCAAACAGCTGTCCGATCTTTGTTCTGTGTTCGGCGCAGTTTGTCACACGGCAAAAGTTGAACTGCAAATCCTTTGAGCACCAAACAGCAGCGTTGCAGTGCTCGTGGCGTTCCCGTTGCTCTGATTGGTTGAGCTATGTCATCCGATAATATGGGCCCATGCACAAAAAAGTTGAAATGTTGCGAAATGTTGAAGATCAGACCACCTTTTTTGCGGAGCCCCTCACCTGCCTTTCTGCACAATGCATCCTGCGGCGTATGGCAATGCCACAATAATACCAGCTGCAGACTTTTGTGTGGGAAGGCGAGGCCGTTGCCTGCCAATAGTTCTTCTCGCTTGTGAAGCGATTGATCGGGCCGTTCCAACAATGGCTGTAATCATGACGGTGGTCGCCGCCATTACCTGCCTGCGTGCGCACTGCAGGTGCAGACCACAATCCGGTGGGATGAGACGGTTGGTAAACGAGCACGGAATGAAACAGCCTGGCCATGAATATGCCTCAACATGAGCTAGTCGATCGTCTCGCTATCTCGACTCTGCCGTCATACACTTTTTATTTCTGCGCTCATATAAAAAAGGACACGGCCTGCTCGACTGTTTCTTCCCACCCCTCTTTTCCTCCTCGGCTTTACTAGAAGCTTCAACTCTAGTATTCACAACAACACCCCCACAGCAACAAGACAGACAACACAACACCACCATGAGCGAGTCTCAACAACCAGAGCAACCACAACAACAACAAGAGTTGGAGAGCATCAGCCCCTATGGCCCAGCTCGCTCGACGGTCAAGGGCGAACCCTTGACCAAGGACGAGCTCGAGAAGTACAATGACTTCTTCAAGGCCAGCTTGTACCTGAGCCTCGGCATGATTTACCTTCGCGAGAATCCCTTACTCAGGGAGGAACTCAAGAAAGAGCAACTCAAGGCCCGGCTTCTCGGACATTTTGGTTCGGCACCAGGCCAGATCTTCGCCTACATGCACTTCAACCGCTTGATCACCAAGTACGACCTCGACGCCATCTTCGTCTCGGGCCCAGGCCATGGAGCGCCAGCCGTGCTCTCCCAAGCGTACTTGGAAGGCACCTACTCGGAGATTTACCCAGAGTGCTCAGAGGACGAGGAAGGCCTCCAGAAATTCTTCAAGCAATTCTCATTCCCAGGCGGTATCGGATCCCACGCCACACCAGAGACACCCGGCTCCCTTCACGAAGGTGGTGAGCTAGGCTACTCCATATCCCATGCCTTCGGTGCCGCATTCGACCACCCGAATCTCATTGTAGTCACCATGGTCGGTGACGGTGAAGCCGAAACCGGTCCCTTGGCCACATCATGGCACAGCAACAAGTTTCTCAACCCCATCACCGACGGCGCCGTCCTTCCCATTCTTCACCTGAACGGCTACAAGATCAACAACCCCACCATCCTGGCCCGCATCAGCCACAAGGAGCTCGAGAATCTCTTCCTCGGCTACGGTTACCAACCATACTTTGTCGAAGGCGACGACGTGGACACAATGCATCAAGCCATGGCCGCCACGCTTGAGCATTGCGTCCTGGAAATTCGCAAGTTCCAGAAACAGGCCAGAGACTCCGGAAAAGCCTTCCGACCCATGTGGCCAGTCATCATCCTCCGCAGCCCCAAGGGCTGGACTGGCCCCAGAAAGATCGATGACAAGTACCTCGAAGGTTACTGGAGGGCGCACCAGGTCCCCATCACCGACGTCCACGAGAACCCAGGCCATCTCAAGATGCTCGAGCAATGGATGAAGAGCTACGAACCAGACCGCCTCTTCCCCAACGGCAAAATCATCCCCGAACTCAAAACGCTCTGTCCAACCGGCACCCGTCGCATGTCTGCCAACCCAGTCGCCAACGGCGGTGTCCTCCGCAAGCCCCTCCGCATGCCCGATTTCCATCAATACGCAATCGAAGTAACCAAACCCGCCGTCACCCAGGCAGCCTCGATGCCGAACATGGCCTTGTTCCTCCGCGATGTAATCGCAAACAACCCCACCAATTTCCGTCTTTTTGGTCCCGACGAAACGGAATCGAACAAGCTTGCCAACGTCTACCTGGCCGGCAAAAAGGTCTGGATGGGCGAGTACTTCGAGGAGGACTCAAACGGGGGAAACCTGTCCCCCGAAGGTCGGGTAATGGAGATGCTCTCCGAACACACCTGCGAGGGCTGGCTCGAAGGCTACGTCCTCTCCGGCCGTCACGGCCTCCTCAACAGCTACGAACCCTTCATCCACGTCATCGACTCGATGGTCAACCAACACTGCAAGTGGCTCGAAAAATGCCTCGAAGTGGAATGGCGCCACAAGATCCCCTCTCTCAACATTCTCCTCACCGCCGTCGTCTGGCGACAAGACCACAATGGATTTACCCACCAAGACCCGGGGTTCCTCGACGTAGTCGCAAACAAGTCGCCCGAAGTCGTGAGAATCTACCTCCCTCCCGACGGTAACTGTCTCCTCTCGTGCATGGACCACGTCCTCCGCTCTTCCAACTACGTCAACGTAGTCGTCGCAGACAAACAGGAACACTTGCAGTTCCTCTCAATGGAGGAAGCCGTAATCCACTGCACGAAGGGCATAGGCATCTGGCAGCAGTTCTCGACAGACCTCGGGGAGGAACCCGACATCGTGATGGCATCGTGTGGCGACATCTCGACGCACGAATCCTTGGCGGCTATCGACTTACTGTTGCAGCACTTTCCCGATCTCAAAATCCGCTGCGTCAACTGCGTAGACCTTTTCAAGCTCATCTCGCACGTCGACCACCCGCACGGCCTGACAGATGCCGAGTGGGTCTCCATCTTCACGGACCACGTGCCCATCATTTTCAACTTCCATTCGTACCCCTGGCTCGTCCACCGTTTGACGTACAAGCGGCCTGGTTCCTCGGCGAACCTGCATGTGAGGGGTTACAAGGAGAAGGGAAACATTGATACGCCGTTGGAACTTGCCATCAGGAACCAGACGGACAGGTATTCCCTGGCTATGGATGCCATCGATCGCATAAAGAGCCTTGGGAGCAAGGGGGCGGCAGCAAGGGACTCGTTGATGAATGCTCAGATCAAGGCTAGGAACGAAGCGTTTGAGAACGGCGTGGATCCGATCTCGTTGAAGAACTGGACTTGGCCTTATGAGCGGGAGGGGTTGGGAAAGAAGAGCGGGAGACTATAGATTTAAATAGGAAGGGGGAAAAAAAGGGAGGGGAGAGAGAGGATATACATTTGGTCGGGGAGAATCAGGAGTAGAGGTGGATTGGCGTTGATGTATTTGGATTATTTAGCAATTAGTTAATGGAAACCACTCCCCGGTCACAGCTCCTTTTTTTTTCCCCTCCCCTTTTTTGTTTTCTGGATTGAAATTCAAGGTGAATAGAATAGTAGTGTCTGAGAATAGATTGTTTTCTTTGGCTTCGAACAATAATTTTTTTTGGCGCCAGTGTTTTTTTTTTTTTTTTTTTTTTTTCCTTATAATTAGACTTGAACTTTGTCGAAGATAATCCTTCGCGTTCGGTCTCTGAATCACTAGAGAGCTCTCTCTCTATATATATATATATCTATATATCTTGTAGTAGAATAGATTATAGGAAATAATAAATCAATCAACTCATCTATTGAACAACCTCTGTTAAATTCAGACAAGAATTTGTGTAGAGATTATATGGCGGCATGGAACTAAACACAAACATACACACACACAGACACTCACACACAAACACACATATATATATATGTATGTATATATTTATATAAACTGATTACAAGGCTCAAAGTGCTAACCTACCAAATTGAAGGGGATTGATTGAAAAAGGAAAATTACCTCCCTATAAGTAAGTATATATGAAATGGAGGTGAAATGTTTGAAAAAGTGAATATACTTGTACACTGGATAAATTTTTATTTCTTATTTTAAGATGGTAGAGAAGGGAAATAATGAGAAAAATGGGCCCGGGAAAAATGGGAAAAATGGGAAAAATGGGAAAAGGGAGGAAAAGGGAGGAAAAGGGAGGAAAAGGGAGGAAAAGGGAGGAAAAGGGAGGAAAAAGGAGAAGCCAAGGAAAGAAAAGGAGAAGGAGGAGAAAGAGGGGTTGTTTTCATTTTTTTCATTTATTAAATTTGAGGGATAGGAAGGAGTATTATGAATATCGCCCACTCCCCACCTCCCCCCCCTCCCTTCCCCCGAAAACACTCCCGGAACTCTTGAAGTGGGTGGGAGGACATAGAGTTATATTCTTTACCTAGTCTTTATTTGTTCTCGGGCAAAAGTCAGATGATTATTTCTTATTTTTTTTTTTTTTCCTTATTAAGAAAAAAGAAAAATATTCTGTCCTTCTCTCCTCCCCGCCCCTTGCCCTCCCCTCCCCCCCCCAACAAAAAAAAAAAAAAAAGAAAAGAAATTTTGTCCATTTTAGCCAGGAAGGACGGGGTGACTGAAAAACTATCGCTTAGATACCTGTTGATTTCTCTCGCTAATCAGTTATGAAGTCCTGGCGCCCCCCCCCCCTTCCCAGCCCAGCGCGCCAAAGAAAGAAATTATCAATATTTTTGTCATGATCTGGGCAAGTATTGGTCTCCCATTTGCTAAGCCGAGTGACGCAACTAGATCCAAGATATGAAATGAAGTATACTATGAATGCCCAGGATGAGTGGCGGATGGCGTGCACACTAGGCGAGTATACAGTGATCAGATTTTGATCATATTTACGGAGCTTTTCCTCCACTACACCAGCCGGCAGGGCCACGTGTATGGCGGCCTGGGTAAGTTGACAACATGCGTGATCTGGGAATTTTTTTTTTTTCAATGTATACTGTGGTGGGCAGTTTCCTTATTTTTATAGACTGATATTCGGCTTCGTCTCTGTGATACAAGCGTGAGGGGATGTAATCAGCCGGTATCTTTTGTGATGCCTGAGCTATCAGGAGCCAACTTTGATGAAGGCCCAAAAAAGTCAGAAGGGGGAGGGGAAGGAGGAAGAGAAACAACATTCAAAGCATCGACAATGTTTCTGTTTTTGGGTGGAAACTTGGAGCCTCAAACAAGGCCAAGGCTATGCTACTAGTGTACCGTATACTAGGTAGGATCTCGATACTGTTTTAAAATGGGAAGGGATTGACGTGTCCCACGAGAAAGCTCGTCCCCACAAATGGGGCACGTCTATACTACCGAGGGAAAACCAGGCTCGCCAGGCACCGGCTTGTCCTGCTGATCGGCAAGGAGAAAGAAAAAAAACGTTCATTCCCAAGGAGGCACTCTCCCGCTTCAAGTGGCGGAACATGGACCGAGGCTTCTCATTGGTCGAGTTATGTTCTGGTGTATTGATAATTGTGAGAGTTGGGTTTTGAGCCCCGCTCGTCGTGCGCAAGGAATGTGACGCTAGTACCTTTCTGAGGTCGAACAGCGGTATGGCAACATGAGCGCCGAGTTTCTTTGTAATCTCCAAATGGCGATGCACCGGCAGAGGGACAAAATAAAGCGTAACTGGGCAATTGGGCGCACCGAGCTGTCGCAATTTTTTTTTTTTTTTTTTTTTTTTTTTTTAACCTCGAGGTGAACAAGGCAGAGCATCTTTCTTTACTCGCAGATTTGGCGTCATCCGATCGGCGGTAGGAGAACAAAGGTTGCGGAATTATGTTCATCATGCGCTGTACTCGAGACAATTTTGCCCATTACATCAAATACTGCTTGCGTGACTTCTTCGGTGTTTTCTGGGGGAAAGAGGCAGAGCTATATAGTTTGGTTGTGAATGCTGCCAAGCCAGCTGTCGCGACGACATGGTCAAGCGGGGTCGTTCGGGATTGCCCGCGAGTCGGAGCCATTGGCTTGATTCTGAGATGGGCAATCAAGGAAGCGAAACATGGCAGGGAGGCAGTTGGGGAAACAAAAAAGATGGGAATTTGGAGATACCCATGTTTTTGACACGCACGCCATCGAGCGGCCAATTCCTTCTGAGCCGAAAGCCATTGCCACTCTGGCAGCGTAGATAGCCAATTCCCGGCGGCGCTATCTTGATTTGGGCCCCTGGGTGCATTACTAGCTGGATGGGCACGATGGGAACAACTTATTTTGGAGGGATTTGCCTGGTTTTTTGCTCCTGTGATTTTTGCTTGGAAATCGGGTCGGGTGTCTGTGGTTGGCAGTTGCCCAGCTTCCCGCATCGGGGGCGCGCATCTTGGTAGTGTTAGCGTAGGTAGCGTTGCTCGGAAAGGTACCACCCAGGTACCCTCCCCGTTGCGGACAGAGCCGGAGAATTTGCTCCGGATGTCTGTCTCACCTTATTTGCTGGTATAGGTTAGGAGCCATTTCAGCAAGCGGTTATACCACTCCCCAAGGTAATACAAACCGTATTTGGATTCGATTCCAAACTGGCGCTGGCATCACCGACGGCCAAACCCCGTCGGCTCAGGTCCGAATTAGTTGCAAAGCCTTGTCTTCAACACATGAAAAAAAATTAAAAAATTTCGAAAAGTGGTTATTGGATTTGCAGACAATGTTCTTCACCGTCCGCACTTTCACGATTGCCCGGACCATTTTGGCCGGGCCAATGGCAGACCAACGAACTGTATGTGACGAATGTATGTACCAGTATAGTACGTATGGGGGTAAAAAAAAAAAAAAAAAAAAAGGCTGCAATGCAACGAATCCTTGAGTCAAGATGACGTCGTGATGCATTCCTAACGACATAAGGAGACGGCCATCCTATCATCAGGTGGAGTGCTGCTCCACCACGACCAGTCCGCTGCTCCAATTCGTCTCGAGACGGCGCAGTTACTGTTGTTTTTGGCAGATTTGACGTACATGGACTGCAGCTGAGGGCATTGGCTTATGGATTATATTCAATTGGCCACATGCCATTGATGAGACGAGACTTCTGCAAGTTCAAGACGTACGCCCAGTTGATGATGGTAGCCCCGCATGGGGTAAAAGAAGCCAGTGCCATGGACAGCTGGACAAACAGCTTTCCTCCTGTGGGAAGCTTGGTGCGGGGCAAATGCCGTTTGGCTCCCCGCAGGCAGGGGTACCTGCGATACTTCTATCCTACCTTTCCCATAACAGGCTGATGAGTGAAACCTGATCGAGATCGCGCCCCCCCAAGAAGTTCGGCGGATCGGTATTTCTGGCGTGGAAACTGACAGATGGGAAGACTGGCAGCGATCGGCTTTCTCAATCGCCCTTTTGGCCGTTTGGTACAAAAATGCTCAGCATCTCCAGCTGCCCGTTTCGCTGTTTCCAAGTTGAATGTTCTGCCCAGCCCATCCATGTTCCACAGCCCAGCCTTGGAACTTGAGAAATAGCTTCAATCCGTCAACACTGCCATCTGAAAACTACAACCACGAACGAACTCTGGTCTACACCACGGCACCGCAGCCGCACTCAAACCAAAGTCCAGACATCTCGTCCCGCCTATTTCCTCTCAGCCGCCCCATTCAGCTCTCGGTTCGACCGCATCAGGGTGCCCATTATGTCGATGGCTGAAGCCCGCCCGCCCAAAAGGACAATGGATGTAAGTGGTTGCCTCCCCTGCCCCCTCCCACGGGCTCGTGGTCTAGAGAAACCTCGGGGTACTGCCTGGTTCAATTGCTGACCCGAATTCACCCCCTCGCACAGTCCGAGAACAGCGAACCAGCCTTGTCGGCAGATGAGAGGCTCAAGCAGCTCAAGAATAAAGAGCGGGCCTTCATTGCCGCCTCTAGACGAAGCGACAGAAGTCTCGCCAAGCGCCTCAAGTCAGCCCATCAGGCCTCCGAAGTTCACAGAGAGATTACGGGCAGGCGTTTGAAGATAAGCGAGGAGGTTGTGAAATCGGACGCCATGTATGAAGAGGAAGAGGATGAAAGAACCAAGCGGTCTCAAGCCCATAGGCTCTTGAGTCTCCAACTGCCCGGCTATGACAGCGACCTGCACCCTGTCGACGAAGAATTTGCGCGGGCGTTTAACCTTGGCTTGAGACGCCATTCGGTAAATCACCCTCTGTATCCCAGCCCAGCCTACCGGCCACAACACCACGGGGTGGCATCAATGGAACCTCGAACACATTTTCGCTCCCTGTCAACGTCCTTTGAGCATTACCAGTCACCGCAGATGCCCTATATGGTCCAGGCACCACAGGCGGCACCACAAATGTCGGAGGACCGTCCAACCAAGTACCGCCGAATGTCCTCTGCGTCCATCTCGCAAACTCCATCACCTTCCATGTCTCTAAGGCCGCCCTACGCCACATCCGACCGGTCATCTTCCACGACTTCCAGCATTGCTACAAGGCCAGGATCGACTCCTTTGACCTCGTGCTCGGACGAGAGTTCTTGTCAGAGCCGCGGGTCCCTGAGTGAAAACACATTGGTGGACCCTTGCTTGACTGCCTCGCCGGATACCGAACCAGATGCCATCTGCCCCTCAACGCCGCCGCAATCATTTGTCACAGGAAACCCCATCCTGTCATTCAACCCAGCCAACATGACCGTTTGTGTCGACAGTGACTATACACTGATCGACCAACGCAATTGCGATCCCAACATGATGGGGTTTCAATACCCTGCTCCCCAATACGACCAATCTGCAGATCTCGGTTTTACCATGTCAACCTCTGAGGCTCAAGCTTTTGAACCTATGATGGCAAGTGATGAGTTAATAAATTATGCCGATTGGGTTGATTGTGAAGGTGGTCCGAAATGAGTTGGGCAGGACACATATTCGGACCTGCTCCGTCCCAGTGGATCAGCAATCTGGAAATGAGAGGATTACGAATTAGCATGATGATGATTTGAGATGAGAAAACGCGAGAACGGCGGAATAGCTTACGGGTTATTAGCCAGCTGGCACGGCGTCAAAGTCACGGATCTGCGCTCAGAGAAGTGAGAGCGTATTGGGAGGCACTTTGCTATCAAGATACCCGTTTATCCACTCTGTGGTATTTGAAAAAATGTTTGGGGAGGTCCGTTTGTAACGGTTGGTGTGTGTTTTTCATGATGAGTTTCCAACATTGGCGCTTTGATTTTGGTCCTGAGCCTGCTGTTTGGGTTGGCGATTCATCATTTGCGGTCTGGGGTTAGGGGGACCACACAGGGTTGAGCTCATGATGAGGTCCCAAAGGAATAACAGCTTCCGGTGGCTTGTGCACTACCAGCATGGGTTGACTGAGGAATTTCGTTGCAGGATCTGTCGTTGTCCTGTGGAAGCCAATTTAATTGAAACACGGTTCTATTATGGACTGACGAAAGCCAAGAGCGGTGGTGAAAAGGAGGAAGATGATTGTTTGATTCCTACTAAAGTTATTCAAAAAAACCAAATGGTCGATATGAGAAAAGAGGAGAAACAAAAACCGAGAAAGGAAGGGCTGGAGAGAGAAAGACAGAAAGTGACAGAGGGGAGAGGAGGCATGGGCGGGGTTTGTAAAGAGAGAGAGAGAGAGAGAGAGAGAGATCTCAAAAAAAAAAAAAAAAAGTGTAAAAGGGAAAGCAAATAAACCAAAAAAAAAAAAAAAAAACAATATACAAGAATTTGGGGATGTATTCCATCCTTTTAAACAATACTTTTTGGGTCCAAGGAAGAAACTCAACTTGTGCGTAAATATATTTTGCCCAAGGAAAGAACTAGGTACGTACATAGGAAATAGTGATGTGTTGATGTACTCAGAATGGCATGATCATCGAGTCTTTTGGTATTTCTTGAGATATGGCACCCCGCAGTTACAAGTTTGTTTGTACCAAAGCTCGGCTCCCGATGGGACATTAACGGCACAATACCCTCCTCACACAAACTGAGCAATGGTTGTTTGGATAAAAAGGTGTTCGACCTGTATCAATAAAATTGAGAGTTTCCCATGAATCTTATCGAGTAAAATGAACCCCCCCGCCCAACCCTACCCCCACCCCCATCCCCACCAAAAAAAAGATGACAATATCATTGAGGCTTGGCACCGAAAGCTTAAAAGGTCAATGACTCTAACACTTATAACAGGGTGTGTATATTATATTATTTCAATTAGAGATTTGGTCAAAGTTGGGAGATTTGCCGATTTTCTTTCTCTCTCTCTTTCCCTCTCTCCTTCCCCCCCTCCTCTCTCTCCTTCTTTGGTTTTTTTTTTTTTTTTTTTTTTTTTTTTTAAACCGGCACACCCCATTTCTCAGCCATGGCGAACGCAGCGAGTTGCTCCCATCCCCATTTCGATCAACACTTCAAACGACGAAAAAGTTTATTAATGATTCCGATTTCTCGAATTCAAAATATTCTTTACCTTGAGTCCCTCGAGCACAAACAATAAGAACCTATGCCGCCAAGGGGCACCCCCCTTCTGATACGGGGACATACGCTTCTCCAGCTGAGTCAAGTGGGCCATCAGCCTTTCGGCCCAGGACTCTGGACGATGGGCGAACAAAGTCAAATGCTTGTTCAAAACAAACATTTCCACAACTCTGGATAGCAGGGGGGAAAAAACACCCCCGATCAAGGATGGAGATGGGTGCGAAAAGCAAGGAAGGCTTGGATCTTTGGGCAAATCTTGCCCATATCGAATGGCGCACCAATCACAGCTACGGATCAAGTAAACATGCCGAGTCCCGATTCTTCACCTCACACCTCACTCCTCACATCAACAAGAGTTTATAATCCTGTAGGAAACAGGAACGCCGGCCATATATTAAATTTTTTAATTTTTTTTTTTAAAAAAAAAAAAAAAAAGAAGAGAAACCAAAGGAACACTTATGAATTCCGCGGACAGAACCAGCAAACCCGACAAACGGCGAGACCCAAACACTAACCGAGCCAACTAGACAACCATCAAACAGAACCAAAACCATCACGCCAACAGCCAAAAAAAAAAAAAAAAGAGAGAGATAGAGAGAGAGAGAGAGAGAGAGAGAGAGAGAGAGAGAGAGAGAGAGAGAGAGAGAGAGAGAGGAAGGGGAGGGGGGAAGCGGGAGCGGGGCGAAGAAGATTTTTCGAAGGGAGGCGGGGCCGGACTGAACCACCGAACGAGCCGCGCGCGGGACCGGATGGCGGGCGCGGGGAAGAGGCGGGGCAGCGCGAGGGCCCAGGCTGGTTGGTTGATCTGATGAACCGTGTTAGTTGAGTTGTTTGGCTACCGGGCTATCCAGATCTCATCCTGCTGGTGAATTAATTCGGAAGAAAGAAAGAAGCGAGGAAAGGAGTGATTATTGACACGCAATACTATAGGAAAACCTGGTGACTAGGCAGAGCAAGAAAAGGGAGAAAGTATATGAGCTGGTCAGTTGACGACAGGTTTGAGACGACAGAGATGAAAATGGGGCATATGACCTGGCTTGCAACAAAATGTGGAGTTGAATGGAAACCAGTCGTAAGAGGAAGGGCGCAGAGACAAGCTCAGCGAAGAAGTGTGTCGCTTCTAGTTGTTTGTTTTCATCGTCGTCGAGCCATCTCGCGACCGAATGGAAGGTGGGAAACCTCTCGACCCGGTGGTCTGAAGTTGGGCTTCGACATATGAGGGCGGTGTTGCCAGCGAAACAAGGAGGCGACACGATTGTGACAGGTAATAGCGACGAAAGTGTACTTACTACGGACAGGGCCCGGGAGAGGAGACGGGCGCGCGGCCAAGGGAAGGCGGCGGCCGACGCAGGGACAGGCGAGGCGGCGCAAGGAGGCGGGCCGGGCGCGACTTACTATTCGAGATGGAAGTATTAGCGACTTGTCGTTCTGAAAGAACAAGAACCGAAGTTTAGGAGAGCCGGGAGAGCTCGACCTCGTGCGGATATCTCAAGCTGGATTGAGACAAGATGGAATGATCTCGTTGTCCGGATGTTGAGCCGAAATTTTTCAACCCATCCGATCGATTTCAGACGCCTAGTGGATCAAACATGGAGCTTGATGTGACTTCAAACATCGAGCTTCTTTCTTGAACCTGATTGACGAACGAGTAGAAAGGATTTGGAAGAGACAACACTTACGTCCTTCTTGGTGGCGGCGGAGCCAGAGGGGTCGGTCGACGTCTTCTCATCCTTCTCCTCCTCCTTCTTCTTCTTCTCCGCCTTCTTCTTCTCGCCGTTGTCGGCGGCAGAAGGAGCCTTGGGACCGGCAGGGCGGGCACCGATGCCAGCACCAAAATTGGTGGTTTCGTACCCCGAACGGGGCATCTCGATTTTTTTTTAAGAAAAAAAACTATTCCCAAGAGGTTATTATGTGTTTTTGAGAGTTAAGTATACAGAGGGGAAACTTTGATGGCTTTAGACAGGAATGTCATCGGGGGCATGTAGTGTGAATGGCCTGTTGGATGCTGTTGCATCGAGGTGATAACCTCCCCCAAGGACTATTCGTCTTGCACAACCCGAACTGGACTCTTGAGGACTGAAAATGAGGGAGAACTCCCACAATCCCACAGGACAGAATTGGAGGAAGGAGTCCCTCTAAGAGAGCGGTTCGTCCTGTCGACAAAGATTCGTTTCTTTGCGATAAAATTTGTGCAATTTCATCGAAACCTTTTATCTTATTGGAAAAGCCAGTAGGTCTCTTGGAAAAAAGACGACGTCTCTGCGTCAAAATAGTACGTCTGACAGCGAAACTCGGGGGAAAGTGGTTGAGAGTTGGAGGGAAAAATCACAAAGGGGAAACTGATACTTACAAAAGACGGAAGAAGAGGTAGAGAGCGAGCGCGCTGGCTTGCTTGGGAGGGAGTTTGTTTTTGGTTGTGATGGTGGTTGGGTTGGTGATGGTGCTCTGTCGTGACGATGGTGATGGCGATGGTGGCGGCCGGTGACTACGAGCTTGTCAGGAAGAAGTTGTTTGAAAGTTGAAATGCCTGGCTGGGAAGTAATAGCAGTCGGCCCGGCGCACCCAGTGGTAAGTGGTCACCAACTCGGCCTTATTCCCAAGACGATAAGGGTAGAATTTGGCGTCTATTCGGCCCAAAAAATGTCAAACCAGGCTTTCGTCCCATCTTGCTTGCCATAGGAAGGCAGGTACTACCCTTCAAGGTGTCTACTCGAAGACTTTCAAGGAGGGAACTGTGCTTATCGCTTATCATACAAGCTTGCATTGCCATCTTTCTGCACGGTAAAGCTTGGATGAGCTTTTGGGAGTAAACGGCGCTCGTGCAAGGTCGGGAATATGCCTCGCCCTGCTCAACTTACAAAGCATTGACGGTTTGTTTACATGCCCAGACGGAAAAGGGGCATAGCATCCGTGTGCAGTTCACATATGAACCACAAACTGCACCATCGTGAATGTTCATGGACATCTTTCACGCTGAGAAGTTCACTTTTGTCGGCCTTATCGAAGCTGAGGATCTTCATTCTGCAATGGGGGGTGGCATCTGAACTGCAGTTCCCCCTTTGTTTACATGCAGAAAGGGGCTGCGGGAAGTGGGCCCACTTTTTTAGTCCGTTCAAGCCGTTTTAGCTTTCCCTCTAAATTAACGACTTATGGCATTTCAGTGCAGAAACAGAGCAAAGAACAAGGAAAATATCGTAGGAAGCAGGATACACATTTATTTCTATTTTTTTAGCAGGACTGCGACGAGGATCTGAGTGGCCAACTTCAAGGACTCTGGCGAGCGAAGAACTTGATGAACTCACAATGATCACAACCCTTGTCGCAAGTCCCATCAGTCGGCAACTGGGCAGATGTTTCAAATGCACGCCTTTGTTCCATACTATTCAACACTCAAAGAAGTGTTCCAGGGAAGGGAAGGTAACCAGATCCGAAAAGTCTCAATTCTTTCAAGCGTAGGGTTCTACGACACGGAAAGCTGCGAATTTCTAATTTCTTTGGCGGCTTGGAGCTGCCAAACGACGAGGCAAGAAAGGCTCTGAGAAGAAGCAGAGATAATGAACACCTAAAATGTAATTATACTCGGATATATAAATCCGTGCTGGCCCCCGGTCAGAATGATGACTAATTAATCCCCCCCCTACTTATATCGCAGGAAGTCTCCAAGTTTGAGTGGATTCATCAACAAAACATTCGAAACACCCAAACTTTGCTTTGCAGTGGCGTACAAGTATGTACAATACCTACCTACCTTATTAGGTAACACAGCAGACGCAAGCCCCCAGGTTCGCGCATGTTTGCGCCGAAGGGAACCGCCAAAATCCCACCAATGATCCAATTGAGACATGCAGCTGCGGTTTGGTTGTGTAATCCCCCTCTTTTTTTTTTTTTTTTTTTTTTTTTTCTTTTTTTTTTTGCCGATCGGCGCCTGCGACATGACCATCAATCACCGTTACAACCATATCACCCTACCACGGCAAATATATTCCACGACAACCCACCACCACCGCCTCCTAAAAAAGAAGCTTGCGGCAGCGGGCTGCAACGTGCTTGGCTCGGTCAAAGGAAACGACAAGGGTTATTTTTCAAATCATCATTTCATCCGGATATAAACAACCAAACCATTGGGGGTTTTTATAGCAACGTAGTAATTATTACCACCAGCCGTGGTGATCAAATCTGGGGTCCATGACCCCGCATTTTCCTTTATAATGAACTTGTTCCTTTTTGTTTTTATCCATTGAAATAAGTTTGAAGCTTCCTGATGTTCCAGTTCCTAATTATATTAATTGTATACTTTTTAGTTTGAAGTTTTGCTCTCAAACTGTCAATGTTGTGCGAATGCAGAGAGGGAGAAGAGACATCTTGAACATCATCATCATCAGCAGCAGCAGCAGTAGCAGCACCAGCAACAAGCAGCCATGGCCCGCTCAAAACCGTGGAACCGCAAGATAACAGTATCAGACGATACCGTCACCTCGGCGGCCGACCTGACCCTTCGACAGTCCCTGATTCCTAACCTCCTCGGTATGGTATTGATTCCTTTCAAAACTTAATTTCTCCTGTTCTTGATCAAACATTGGTCCATACTTACTTCTGTTGATAATAGTCACCATCCTCTTCTTCCTCTGGGGATTTGCATACGGCCTTTTAGATGGTATTTAATTTTTTTAATTTTTTTTTTAAACCTCCTCTCCTTTTCTTTTTCCTTCTTGTTGCTCTCATCCAATTCACATTCCTTCTTTGATACAAAACTATCCCTTTATTTTGCCCCTTTAATTATATCTCGTACTTATCTGTATCCCTTAATAAATATAATCACTCTATCTCTCTCTCTCTCTCTCCCCCCCTCTCTGAAGAAAAAACCTAAAAACAAAAAACCTAAATTTTTTTTAAAAAATTTATAGTCCTAAACTCGCATTTCCGCAGCCTGCTCTCGCTCTCGGCATCCCAGGCGGCCGGCCTCTCGTCCGCCTACTTCGGCGCCTACTTCCTCCTGCCCCCGACCCTGTCGGCCTACGTGCTCCGCAGGTTCGGCTTCAGAATAACCTTTATGCTCGGGCTGATGATATTCGCCGTCGGCTGCCTGCTGTTCTGGCCTTCGGGGCTGAAACAGAGCTTCGGGGGGTTCTGCGGGAGCATGTTCGTCGTCGGCGCCGGGCTGGCGACGCTGGAGACGGCGGCGGATCCGTTCCTGAGCATCTGCGGCCCCACGCGGTACTCGGAGGTGAGGCTGAACCTGGCGCAGGCCGTGCAGGGCGTGGGCAGCTTCGTCGCGCCGCTGCTGGCCAGCAGGGTCTTCTTCGCAAAGACGGTCGACAACGAGGCCGGCCTCAAGAACGTCCAGTGGGTCTACCTGGGCGTCGCGGGGTTCGACGTGCTGCTGATCGTCCTGTTCTTCTTCGTCAAGATGCCCGAGATCACCGGGAGGGACATGGAGGTTCTGGAGGGCAAGGTGAACAGCGAGGAGAGGAAGGCGGAGGATGGAGGGAAGGGTACCGGTGAGGAGATGGTAGTAGCTGCTGGTGGTGGTGGTGGTGATCCAGGTCCCTTTAGGAAACAGATTAACCTGTTCCTGGCTGTTTGGAGTCAGTTTTGCTATGTGGGCGCTCAGGTCGCGGTTGCGGTGAGTAAAAAAAAATTTAAATTTTTTTTGTTCTACAAGATAACGGAGGTACCAAGGGGTAGGCGGGATGTCCACAAGGATGCTAATGATATTTGGGCGAGACAGAATTATTTTATTTATTTCTGTGAGGAAGCCGGGAGGAGCACCGCTACTTCTTGTGAGTTTTTTCATGTATACGATACGGAAATTATTTGCGGAGAATGGGTGAGAACTGACGGTAAATAGCCGACCTTCTCGCCGTCGGCCAGGGGCTATACGCTCTCAACCGCTTCGTGGCTGGCGGTCTCCTCACGATACCCGCTTTCAAGCCGCGATACATGCTGGCTGTTTACCTGGGTCTCTGCTTCGTGTTTGCAGTGGCGGCGATGAACACGACCGGAACAACTTCAATCGCCATGCTGATGCTGGTGCTGTGCTTCGAGTCGTGCTGCTTCGCAACCATCTTCACGCTCGGGCTGCGCGGGTTGGGGAGGCACACCAAGCTAGGCGGCTCATTGCTAGTGGCCGCCATCTCGGGTGGAATGGTGTTCCCTCCTATGATGGGGGCTGTTGTCGATGCAAAAGACGCGCACACGGCGATGGCGATCCCCATGATGGGTTATATTCTCGCCTGGGTGTGAGTTTGTTCCGCATGTTTCGTTTCTCTTTTGGTTGGGCTGGCTAACAAAATCTGGTTACAGCTATCCTCTTTACGTGAATGTTTGGAACCGGGATGTCATGGACAGCCATCGGGAAGCCAGAGTTGGGGTTGAGCCATCTGCCACTGCTGATGACAAGGCGATCCAGCTTGAGGAGCAGCCTACAAAGGTAGAAAAGGAGGAAGTGGAAGTTGGAACTCGTGCTACACCAAAGTGAATGAATTGACAAGCAAGGGCAGATGGCAAAGGACGTGACATTGTAACTCACAGAAGTACCCGAGGTATGCAATATTACCTGGTTTCACAATACACAATTCAGAAACAAGAGCAACGGTTTACATGCTGTGAATGAATTATTTGAACCGATTCAGCAGTCTTCATACAAAGCAAACCTTTCTTGTTACTCTTCATACACACAAGGGTATCAATTCACCCACTAACTCACTCATCAATCTCCATCTTATCCCCTTCCTCATCCCCCTTCTTCTCCTTTTTCTTTTTATTCTTCTTCTTCTCTTCCTTTTCTTTACCATCCCTCTTCCTCTTCTTCTTTTCCTTCTGATCCTCCACTCCGTTCTCTTCCATCTTGGTATCCTCCTCATCCTCCATCTTCATATTCCCCCCCTCCTCCTCCTCCTCCTCCTCCTCGGGTTGTTCTTCTTGCTCATCCTCGTTCTTCCTGATTTCTGCCTTCTTTATCTCTTCCAATTTCTTACTCTTCGGCACAGCAGCAATCCTCATGTCCTCAGGATCAGTCTCCTTAGCCCACCTAACCCAATCAAATCTCTTCCTTCCATACAAATCCCCCTTCCACGTCCTCCACACGTTCCTACCGAGCCACGTCTCCCTCAGGGAGGCTTCCCTCAGCGCCAGCTGTCCCATGATGTTCTCCTTCAAGTGGAATGGAACGATTGGAATGTTGGCCTCACCCTTTGAAGGGCAAGCAATAATTGCGCACGCAATGGGATTACCGTGTTGGGATAACGCGATGTCGACTATGTTTTGGGATAGCCCTGCGACAAGCAACTTATGGAAATGGGGGAGTTGCGGAGGGGTAGCAAGCGCCTTGTTGATAATGTTGGCCGTCGCTGCGGAGGAGGTCGCCAGGCGCATGAGCTGGTCGGGTTTTAACCCCAACAGCGAGTTCTGAATAGCTTTAGACGTTTGTCCTGGGATCTCCAGCATGGCTAACACAACCTGGCTGCCATGCGACAAGAGAGCTGATTTGTTCTTGACCTCGGCAGGTTGAAACTTTTTTTCTTTGGCATCGTCCTTTGATGGTTCGGGTTCCTCCTCGAGCGGACAAAGTTTAGGAACAATATGCTTCCAGTTGTTGTTGCATGCCGCGGTAAGCGCTTGAAGGAGGGATGAAAGCTCGGCGGTAGCATTTCGCACGCCGCATCGTTCGAAAAGGGTCTTGACAACGTTAAGACGGCCCTTTTCGATAAATGACGGAATCTCGGGAAGGCATTTCTTGACTGCATCTGCAAGATCTTCTTTGCTGAGACGGTTTAGAACGCGAATGGCGGGATAGGAAGCGATGTCGTTTCGTAATAAGCTCTGGATCCTTGGAGCAAAGATGTTGGCCAGCAACCCCTTGAAGATCTTTCCAGGACAGTGCGTGATCAGAGTCTCGAGTAATCTTGATCCAATTGGGTCGTACATCATACTGTTGACAAACTCGCACGCAGAAGACTTCTCGTCGGCAAAAGAAGCTGGCGCACCAGGGATCAGCTTGTCCAACAGAGTCTCCGCAGCCGGCGGTGCTGCATCTTTTTCCTCCTCGTCACCCTTCTTTGCCTTCTTCTTATCACCCTTGGGAGCCAAAGACAACTCCAAATCCAACAACAGCTGCAGCGTAGGATTGCCCGTTGGATGCTTCGCCAAGACCCTCAGGGAAGTCGAATCCAACCCCACAATTGAATCCCCAATGATCTTCTGAATAGCTGCCGTGAAGCTCGAAGGGACTGCCCTTGGCTGCGTCCACAGCTCATTCGTCATCAGAGCCGCAGCACCCTCAACCGTGACATGCTCTTTATTCTTCCCTTGTAGTAACGATTTGGCCCCCGCCTGATCCAACGGCCTCCCTGACAAGACCACCAACAGAACCCTAAGCGCATGCGATCCATACCGATCCGACAACAAGAAGGATAAATGCTCTTCCAGCTCATCAAGAGTCAGCAACAATAGATCCTCCATGGACAATTTCAAGCTCTCCGGTGGGTTCTCTTCTTCTTCTTCTTCTTCCTCCTCCTCCCGATCCTGATCTTCATCTACCGTCTCCCCCTTCAGCTCCCTCGTCACCACCGGCGCGCTCTGCAAAAACAACTTTTCACAACAGTGTCCTGCAAACCGATGAGTAATCAAACTGATAAAATGCCCCGCAAAAGCGTCATATATCCTTTTCTTTTGTTTCGTGCTGGACAGCAGAATCAACCTCTCCATCAGTCTCGAACAAGACTGGCTGCTTGCAAGCTTGAGCTCCTTGCCCCTCGCTTCCTTGTACACGTTTTGCAAAAAGATGTGCCGCTCCTCGTCAGAGGGGAAATCGTTTAACTCCAACAGCTCGTCGGCCCGGCGGAAGTACTCTTGCTCTTGGTCTGCCAGCATGCCGAAGAATTCGCGTTCGAAGTGGCTGCTGCCCCCTCCGGCGCCAACACCTTCCAAACCATCTTCTTGGCCGCCGTCGTTGGCCTTCTCCTTCTTCTTCTTCTTTCCGACGAGATCGATTACGAAGTTGGCATCGACATTGCTCTCGGCATCGTCATCGAGGGGGATGAAATCGGCAGTCGGTTCGTAGTCGTCTCGGCGTCGGCGTTTCGTGTCCAAGCTTTCGTGCTCCTCGTCCTCCGCGCCAGCGGCGAGTTCGATACCGCGCTTCTTTGCGCGCTTCTCGTCGCGGATTAATTGACGCTTTGATTTTCTGTTTTTACCCATTATATTGACCTTGAAGGTGTTTGTAATGGGTTAGTGTGGTGTGTGTCTCGTGGTTGTTAGTAAAGGTTTAGAGCGAGTGCAGCACAAGCAGCAAAAAAAAGGTTGGAAAAAAAAAAAAGTTATGGAGAATCCTTGTCAATTGCTTGCCAAGAAACCCCAAAATCCTTATCTTATCGGCCTCTGCATCCCGCTCGAGACCAAAAAAAAAAAAAAAAAAAAAAAAAAAAAATTGGGAGAGAAATGGTGTTAAAATCTCAAGACATAATTACCATTGTGTAAGGTAATTTTTGTTTTACACTCCAGGAGTGCCGAATTCCAACAGAAGAGCTCGCATATTCTGTGTCTGTCTAGGTTTCTTGGAAGGCCTCGGAGGTTTGTCACTTTTTCGGTCATTCTGATCTTCCGGCTTCCTTTTCGTGCTGTTATTATTATTATCATTATTGTTATTGTTGTCTGCACCTTGGCCGCGGGTGCGATGCAGCTGCAGGGTGTTTCGCTGGGGGCGGTTGGCTCTTCTACTTGGGTCACACAATATGACATGGGCTTCTATGCTGGATGGCGAGATGATC
Organism: Cladorrhinum samala; assembly: GCA_033576145.1. Lineage (NCBI taxonomy): Eukaryota > Fungi > Ascomycota > Sordariomycetes > Sordariales > Podosporaceae > Cladorrhinum > Cladorrhinum samala. The sequence continues at coordinate 113,940 of MU864961.1, forward strand.
GGCCGCTCTCCTTCAGCATGCCAGCCCCATCTGCGGTAAACTTCTGCGCCTTTTCTGGAAGTCTGTGGAATCGACGGCGAACAGATTCCAAGGTCCCGGAGAGCTGCAAATTTTGAAGCATACTCGGCCGCTTGCACGGAGAGCTGGTCAGAATCGCTTTCCAGTAATAGAGACTCAAGAATTGGGAATGGCCGCGGCGATGCCTCGTTCCAGCCTCTCACGAGCCGGTCAGTGACAACTGGAGCGGCTTCTCCCTGCGTGTCGTCGATGTGCAAGATCCGAAGGTTGGGCATGCCGCTCAGAGAAAGTACCTGATGGGTGGGGAAGCGTGATGGGGCTAGTATGGATAGCTTGGCGACAAAGTCCAAACTCGGCGAGGTGAGAGGGAAAGTATAAACGCTTAGATCGCACGCTGGTGGTGGGTACAACTTCTCGAGGTAGTGCCAGACGTCCTGGGGTACTATGCTCTTGGTCTCGGGATCGTCAGGATGGCAGGCCTGGGCCAGTGGTTTGATCAAAAGTTTCCAGGCGTGAAATGAGATTGACCTCGGAAGCAGTTCTTTGGCCAGGGCTACCAGAACCTTTTTGGGAAGATCCGAGAGGTCTTCAGATTCCGAGACCCGGTTGATGTTGTTACCCAGAATCCGGAGAGTCATGGCCAGAAGTGATCTGGGGCCCTTGACTCCCTTACCGCTCCGGCCCCTGGGAAAAGTCAAGGTACCTGGCTTGCAGAGCACCCAGGCGTACTTGTCGTTCATCTTTATTACACTCTGTTCAGTGATGAGGATTTCGGTGTCAAAGAAGTGAACTGGAATTGGCTGATGCTGATCCCTGCTTGGCCTGGGATTGTCAGCCCAGCAGTTCTTGGTGGGGACGCAGTCTGAGAAATATGATTGGGTGGTTGGATTCATGAAAAGCAGTTCTTGGAGGTAGTAAGTCCAACGTCAATCTTCTGGGTGAAAATGTTCCTTTATTTTTTTTATTTTTCGCATTTTACGGTAAAAAGGGCCGAAAATTAGAGTAGATACATGCGCTAAACAAATCGGGAAAATATACGCTGCGCTAGATAGTCAATTTGTAAGATACAAATTCCCTTGACAAGATTCTCGAAAGTCCAGCGCAGCTTCTGTTATAGAGGTTGAAAACCTCTTCATAGCGCGCCCTCCTCCCTTAAAATAGAGATGCCAAGTCCAAGGGTCCCAAAGTCGAAGGCAGGTCTGTGAGCTCACCAAGAATAGGCCGTGGGCTACTCAGACGAGCAGTGGAAACAGATCGGTTGATAGGCTCGGAAGATGGCCAATGCGTGAAGGTAGGGTTTTCAGGTGCAACGGGCCCTTGAGTAAGTGGATGATAACATGAAACGAAGAACTTTACTCTGGGGGTTCCGGAAGGCTAGGTGAGTGTAGTAAAAAATCTCAAAGAGCGGTGCGTGGGAGGGGTAAGTTGGTTTGGCACTTGGTGTTGGCAATTTCCGCCAACATCGTATGTTGCCATTGAGAGAGTAGCAGATATATGCATCTGTGGATTTACGACGAATTAGTAAACGCTAGCTTGTGGCTGTCCAACCTGTCCTGCCATAGTATGTTGTGTCCCTATCATATCCTGCAATCTCTTTCGTGAAGGTTGAGGATTAATTGTATGATGGAATGGAAGGAAATAAAGAAAACAACAATTCGAAGCTGGGCAAGAGAAGAGAAAAGAAAAATATAAACTAAGAAATTCAAAAAAAGGATCATTCAGGGAACTTCTTGAATAGTTAGTGTCTGCCAGGCCTTAGTTTGTTGCCGAGCTGCATCCATTAGCTCTCACCGATTTTTTTTTAATATATATATGAAAAGGGATAGAAATCATGACCGTACTTCAAATCGTTAATTTTTTTGGGGGTTTCAGTATTTTGTCTTTTATTTTATCTCTGCAACTTCTTTGTCACTTTCTCTATTCCATTCCCTCGGTCATAACAGGACCTCTCTAATCATGCCCAATCTTATCCAGGAGTTGTCCAGAAGGTTGGCTTAGGTCATAACAGTCGTAGCAGTAGCAAGTAGAGAGCTCAATTTCTTCCTCCCTTATCATAGCAACACAACTGTCACGCCATGTAACCATGCAGGAGAACGGAAATGAAAATTCCCACATTGCCGGCGTCAAATCAGCTCCCCTGTTTCTCAACGAGGAAACCAACTTCAGTCTTTTCGTCTGCCCTTATACCACTCAAGCTGCCTCCCTCTCCAAAGCTTCCAACTCCTTAAGAACAGATGGCTTGGTCGCGATCTTCTTGACCTGCGTATCCTCCAGCTTCTCACCACCAGCATGCCTCATCTCAAGATCCTCAATCGCACGGATCTTCTTTTGCAAACTTCTGATCTTCTTGGCGTTGGCGCTTCCAGCTCCATCATTGCCACCGATAGCTGCACCGCCAGCTTCCTGCTGAGGAGCAGACTGAGCCGCGGCAGCAGGGCCCTGAGAGCGAGCACGGTGGGCGTTGGTGCGGTTGCGGCTATCCTGAGGTCTACGCGACTGACTGCGCTGACCTTGTCCGCGACGATCAGGACTGCGGCCCTCTCCACCGGATCCGCTTCCGTGTTGCTCGCGAGGAGGCGGCGCAAGGCCTCCCTCGGTACCAGAAGCAACGGCATTGCCCTCACCATCCTTGGCCTTCTTGCTGCGCTTCTTCTTGTTTTTGGACGCCTTGGAGTCGGCGTCGACGGGGGTTGCCCCGGGCACAGTTGGTTTCGTAAACTCGGCTCCAGGGACCTGACGAGCGGAGCGACCGAATCCATTAGGTCCGAGCGACGGCGTGCCATTGCCGACAATGTGCGCAGATCCACCTTCATCCTCACGCTTGAAATGCATGGGAGTCGATGCGCCACGAGCTCCAGGTGGACGGTAGGCACCCACAGGCTTGGAGGGTGTCTTGACAGTGCCGAGATATGCCAAGGCTGAAGCATGGGGAGTGGGGATGGGATGCAGGGGGTCTCCGGCAGGGGCAGCATCCAGAGGTGCGGGGCGCCATGTCGCAGTGTACAACTCGACAAAATCCTCGTTGTACATGATACCGCCACCGACGTGCCAAAGCCTGATTCCGTTGTCGACGCGCAGGCGGGGAGAGGTGGTGGCAGTCATGATGTAGCGGCTGTCGGGGCTCCATTCGCAAACACTGGGGTTGCCGCTCTCAATGGTGCAAACCTTGCGGTTGTCCTTCTCAAGGTCGTACACATCGATCTGACCAGCCAAGTTGCCGAAGCCGGCAACCAAGACGAAGCGGCCGGTGGGCGAAAAGATGATGGTGTTGCGGGGGCCCAGAGGAAAGTTGTGCGTAGCGACCGCCCTGTGATTGAAAAGAGTGGTCTTGGCGGGCATGTAGCCGTAGACGACGCCGAACTCCTTTCCGTTGGGGGACCACGAAACATCGTGGATGGGACCCTCCTTGTCCAAAGTGATTCTAGCGTCAAAAGAGCCGTTGGCGCTCAACAAATACATGTTGGTCTCGCCATAGTAGCTCTTGTTGGACTTGTCCACTTCTGTTTGTGCCAGCACAATCAGGCTCGTGCCCAGCTGGTTCCACTTCAACTGCACCTTGTCTCCTTTGTAAAAAGTCTTTTGCGAGATGGGCGAGTTGAATTGGGGAACGTTGAAAACCTTGACGGCGGCGGGTTGACCCTGTGATGATGTGTCAGTCGATCGGCGCCATGCCAAGACTGGTGCTGGTTGGTGGGCAGGAAGGGGGGAAAAGGGGGGGGAAGGGGGAGGGGGGGGGTTTGGTTTGTGCTTACCTTGCGCTCAGGCACAAAAACGGCAACGTTCTGGTTGAGACCGGGGGCAATGGCAAAGTTGGCGACGCCCTCGACGCGCAATCTGTTCCATGGGACCGAGAGATCGTTGCTGTTGTAGAACTGAACCTCATTGGTAACGAGGCGGGCGCAGAACTTCTCGTCGGCCGTGTACTGAAGGTTCCAGCCCGACATTTGCTTCTGGACCCACTGGCCGAGGGGCTGCTTGACGTCGTCATCGCCAAGTTCCTCAATGGTGCGCCAGACCTTGAGGTTCTTTGTTGCATCTCCGTTCTCATCCTTGCCAACGCGCTCCCAGGTGCTGATGTAGGAGCCGCGCGGGGAGAAGGCCATCTCGTTGACGAAGGCGAGGGGCATCGACGTCAGAACGTGGCCGACCGAGGCGTCGACGACTACGACGCCGTCATTAGTGGCGTAGGCAAAGTAGCGTCCGCATGGCGAGTAAACGCTACACCGAAGATTCCCCTCGGGCTTGACGAACCCAGGAAGGGCTTCGTAGACAGGCGCGGCGTCGAAGACACCAATAGCCTTCTGGGTCCGGTAGGCAAACTGCAAAGGGCTGGCCATGACTAGCGAAAGTCACAGGTGATCGCAATTGCAGATTTGAAGGAGGAGTGTTTCTTTTTTTCCGTAGGGAGAGGCTTGATATTTCCTGATGGCTTATCTATTCCACGGGAGGATGGGAAGAGATGTTGATAGTCTTCTGCCGGAGAGTGAGTACCCAAGTACCTAGGTTGCTGTTGAATTGTGCTGCGCACGGGGTTGGAGGTCAAACGCCGGCTCGTGAAACGGAATCGACAATCGCGCGGCGGAATTATTTGCGAAGCGGCAACAAGGCGACGATTCGGCGAGGATAAGGTGGCGATGACAGTGGGCTGCGACGGCGGCGTCAACAACAACGGTGTGCGGGTGAAGGCTGCGGGATGTGGCCCCACGAAGAAGAATAAGAAAAAAAATAAAACCGACCGACAGGAAGGGGAAACCGGGGGAAAACTGCGAAAGAAAAGAAGCACCCTAGGGGAAGAGTTGACGAAGGCGGTGCGCGGTGTTGGACCAGGTAGGCTGAGGGGGGGAGAGAGGAGGAGGTGGGAGGAGGAGCAAGAGAAGAGAGACGACGACGACGCGGGACCCAGTTCCACAAATATCGTGATTGTATTTTTTTTTTTTTTTCTTAACCAACTTTCTTTCTTTGCTAAATCAGGCCTTGCCGGGCGGGGCCTAGGCCGCCCTGTGGGGCCTTTCTGGGAGGTCCAGAAACAGAAACCGCCAAGCCGTGCGATTCGTTGTCAGCATGCATTTCTTGGTTACTTTATTTGGTAACGGTGTCCCACTCAAGATGCCGAGGCCGTTTCCTTTGTTTAAACTTTGTGCGTCTATCTTGTAAAACAAAACTGAGTTGCAGTCCATTGATTCGTACACCGCAATATGGTTATTCGTAAGTCTGTCTTACTCGAGGAACCTAGTGGCTGTGGGGTAGCAAGAAATCCATGTTGTTCAGTGACTGGTCCCGCTCCCGCCCTTATCAGATGAGCTGCACAAGACAGTGTGCTCACAGCACCTTAACTTTTTTTTTTTTTTTTTTAAAAAAAAAAAAAAAAAACCTTTCAACCTCGCAGACAATTCATTACCATCCGGTCAGAAAAACTCTATCTAAATATATCCCCCCTCTCCCGAAAGCGTTCGTTCAACCAGGACACTTTGTTAAGTTTCGATGAGGATTTCTTGCGGAGCAACAGATTCGGTCATTCAGGCACTTACCGTCGGTATATTGTTCAAGGAGATGAATTTCCAAAGAGAATATGCGATAAAGACCAACAAATTAGGGTGTGAGAACTTAAGTTGGTTGCCAACCAGTTCAGCCTGTCTGGTCCATGTCATACATGCACATATCGAAGCATCACTGGAAGAAAATTAGAGTACCACAGCTTTGGAGCAATGTTGTCTGGGTATTTGGTTTTTTTTTTTTTTTTTTTTTTTCCCTCACAAACGGCTAACTGTGTTGACTTCTTGGCAACCCGGGGGTTTCTATCTGGGGTTTATGTATGTATTTTAAACTTATAGCTTAATTACCCCTGATTGTCTTGGCATATATCAAAACAATCCACCGCAGCAACCACAGGGATGCGACTCGACATCATCTTTCCTCACGTGATAATCTCTTTTCTACTAAACGAATTGATAGAAATGATGTGAGTTTTGTTCCTAGACCTTTTTATTATGGAATAGTGTAGCTGGCCAGCGTGGCGGCCCATGTCGCCAATAAAGTTGCCCTTCTTGGCTTAAAGAATAGCTTATTGCTGCGCAGGGGTAATTTTTCTCTATGTTATTTTATAATAATATGCTTTACTGGGGGGAAGACGTGATCAAGGCTGTAATTGATAGCTTCAATTCACGTATTACACATCCACCACGTTTGCCAGGTTGTCCAAAAATAATAATCCTAGGTCAAGTTGTCGTTCAGGAGAGGTCAACAAACTGACAAATCCAGACTCGATAATTTGGCGCCCGAACCCATCTGTCGTGTTCCCAAGAAAAATCATTGATCTCCTCCAGTTGGCTCATCTAAGCTCTCAGATACATCGTGATTTAAGTTGTCTTGGCTTTCGTGATTGTGATCTCGGTGACTGACTGGTGCTCCCATAATGGTGTCTCTCTTTGACAGCATAACAGCCTTGTTAAGTTAACAAGGGAGCTCCCTAACCAGTTCTCTCGCTCTAAGATATATTCAGGCTCGTAGCATGACTTATACTGCCGCCGTCAGGATTTTGCGTGACAGAGCTGCTCTGGTTTCGGAGCGATCAATCTCCTTCGAGCTCACAGTGCCCAGTCTACCGTGCCTAACACGTAAACACGTTTATTAACGCGTCCTCCATTTCCTTGAAGCTGTCCAAAGAGCAGGAGCGACCTCTCTAAAGCCGGCGCTTGGACCACTTTCCTCCTGCTTGAGAGTGTTGCTGCAGGAAGTCGCTGAAGATAAGGAAGAATTCTTTTTGCGACTCAATACCTTTTCCTTTTACTCTTTTTTCTCCCAGGTTACAGTCCGCCCAGCTTCCGTCGCTGTTGTCTGCCCACGTTCTTCTGCCTTTTTTAAAAAAAAAAAAAAATTAAAAATTAACCAGCAACATTGTAAGTCACTTTGTTTGCCTTTGGCTTTTCTTATCGGTTCCGCTCGCGTGATGCCGGAGATGTCGCTCGTGCCTGGGCTGCTTCGGTCGCTCCGGAGGCGTGCGACTCGAAAGGTATTCCAAGTCGTTTGGAAGACACTTGGTTCTTCTCCCGACCTCGTCGATCATACTGTGTGCGTCCAAGCTAACTAGCGTTACATCACAGATCACCACCATGCCCGACGGGATTCGGCGCGTTGTTGGGCGGCCGGGTTTATGCCCTCCGCCGGGCTTCGCGCACCTCGATGGGCTTGAGCTCGAGGAGGAGTCCGGTAAGTGCCAATCTGAACGCTCGTTACGATAGGATTAGGACTCTGTTTATCTCCGGGTCATGGCGGCTGGTCCATACTTTAGACTTGGTTTTTTCCATCCAGGTCTATGGGTATTTATGATCAGTCCAATACGACGACAGGTGATAAAGGTTTGCCGAAATGATCTTGTTAAGCGGTTGTCTTGTCGCTTGGCGTGATAATCAGTTTGACAGAACAACTTTGTTATGGCTAAGGTTGTTGTGCCAAATAAACCATTTGGTCCCTTCTAGAACCTCATTGCCCGCATGTATTTCGACTGTCGACGACTGGCATTGCCAACCTCGCCGTCGACAAGCCGAAGACCACTCATGCGCTGCGAATCCAGCTCGCAGGGACCCGCCAGAGACTCTGGTGGCTGCCCTCTTCCCTTCTTTCTTACCCCTCCAAACTTTCTCTTCTTTCTTCCTCTTCTCTCAACGACAACAAGCTGACAGTTTCGTTTTTTTTTTTTCTTTTTTTTTCTGCCAGTGCCTTTGTCCGCCTCGCCGCCGCTCGTTTTGCCGGCTCCTTTCCCGGCGCCAACTGTCCCTCTTTCCGCCTCGTCAGCCCCCTCGACCGAGTTCGAGGAAGTTATGATGACCAACGCGGTCATCGAGGGTCACCACCCTGATCAGGTGGTGGCCACTCTTCAGCACAAAGCTGAAGAGGGTCTGGTCTTCCAGACCACGGGGAACCACCGGGTTCTCCACCTCGACTGGTGAGCTGGCTGTCTCCTTTACCTTTTTATCCTAAATTAAACTTGTTCAGGATCGCGGGAAACCCTCGCGACCCCGTCATGGCGTCCAGTCGCGCCACCAAAGGCGTGGCTGGCGCCAGCGACGGCGTCGGAGAGGTCGACCACTCTCAACAGTGGTCGAAGTCGCTGTTCTACGGCGACTGGCTGAGTACTCGCGACGGCGAGGCTCAGAATTTCCTGGAGATCCAGGTAAAGAGAATCTCGGGAAGTGATCCGCGGCTGCTGGAGGTGTGCGGGATCAGTAAGCTTTTCACTTCATCAAATTAGTCGTTGCTAAATGATTGCTGGCGACTAACACCTCGCTTTTCAGGCCCGGAGTACGTCTGGCTGCCCCTTCAAGACGAGCAGGGGAGGGCTCCCGAGCCCATTGTCAAGCCACCGGTGGGTGGTGAGTATCCCGTGGTGCCGGCCATGACGTCGGAAGGTGCTGCAGCGATCCCGCTGCAACCTGTCTCCGGACGGGCTCCGGTCTCGTCCTCTCCCGAGGACGGCGATTTGGAGGCGCCGACGGCCGAGCACCACGAGGACGCGCCCTCACCATCGGCTGACAAGGGCAAGGGGCCGGCCACCAAGGTCGAGGATGAGCAACTGGCTCATCGCCCTCTTCCGGACCCTGCCTTGGCTCGCCAACAGGTGATGGACCCTGTCTCGTCCGGCCGGCCAAGCCGTACTTCGCAGCTGATGCTCAACATCGCTGCCGTCATGGACGCCCCCTCCGACGACTCCACCAGTCGTCAAGCCACCCCGCGGAGCCCTGCCGTTCCTCTCCAGACGCATCGGCTTTCCCAGATCGACCACGATTTCGGCCTCGGCCCATACGATAACCTCGACATGCAGGAGGCTCTCTCGGTCGCCCAGCGCATCGATCTCAAGGCCCAAGTCGCGCAGAAGAGCACGGAGCTGAGGCAGCGTTACTCATTCCTCGAGGCAGAGGATTTCAAGTCACGTCTGGACAAGTCGTTCGTGTATGCCGTCCGTGTTGTTGCCATCCCTACTAGCCGCGACACGATCAACCACGTCACCGGACCTCCTCTCAAAGACCGTCAAGGAACCATCCTCGCCATGGGCGGTTGGGTCGCGCCTCCAATGGAGGAACGCCTCGCTCATCGTAATTCTCACCCTGCGGTCTATGAGAAGTATATCGCGCCTCCTGGTCAGTATGAAGGAGTTCCCAAACCTCAGATCCAAACGGCTATGCGAATAACTTTCGATCGAACTGGCTGGGCCAATCCCCGTTACTACGGCGAGCTTCCTCCGGTCTGGCATGAACTTGGCGAACCCACTCTCGAGGACGTCTTCTGGATGAGTTGGCAGCTCGTCAGCGGCAAGCAGTACTGTGGTTTCCAACACGGCTGTGGTTTTGGGGTTGACCGGCTTGGTTATCACGGCAACTTCGATTTACTCAACCGCTGCCCCTTTCAGTCGCCTAGCTCCAAGTCGATGTATCACAGCGCTAACTGGCCTCGCGGTAAGGAGACTAGCACGCAGGAATCCAATATGAGCACCACGCCTGCCGGATCGCCCGTGAAGCGCACCAGTAGCCCAGCCATAGCTATTAGGTCCCGATCCATGTCTACCGCATGCCCCGTCACGGCTGCTGGTTCTTCTATTACCCCTGTTCCTGATCTTGCGAGGCATACTGGATCCTCTGTCACGGCTGGCAGTTCTTCTTCTATCCCTTCTGATACTAGCCATACGGCGCGTGGCACTTTACCCGACGCCCATACAAGCTCTCTCAACACGCCTACCAGTACCTTTGTCCCCGGTACTTCCGCTTACGACTCCGACCCAGCCAACTTCATCGCCGGTCCTGTCGTTTCCTCCCCCAGCCACACCCACAGCGCCTTCACTCCTGGGCTTGTGGTTTCGGACGCTGCTCCGTCAACTACTCAGCCCATCGGTGATTCCACTAGCACTGCTTCGGCCACCTCAACCTCTGCCGCTGCTGCTCCTTTGAATGCTCCTACTGCCGGAGCGTCGGTCCTTTCCTCAGCAGAGCTGGCAGCTACACGTCCCTCCGTCCCCGTCTGGCTGGCCGCGTCACCCTACCATTTTGTGAACTTTGCGTATCCGAGAACTTCACCGCGCTTTTATGGGGTTTCTGATAAGGTGCAACCTCGTCCTGGCGGTCCGTCGGGTGGCTCCTGAGAGACGTAATAAGGTCTTTTTGCCAGACTTTTTTTTTTTTTTCCTTTTTTGCGTTTCTATTTGTACGCATAACCAAGGTTTTCTGTGATGCATGGATTGGTTTCTGGAAGGCATAAGTTGAAGTTTGGAAGGCAAGACAGGGAATTGGGATTTGGTGAAGCAATACGGTAGTTGCCGCAGGTTTGGGAAAGGGCATAACGAAGAAGAGGTTTGGAAGGCATGATGATTTGGTTCTTGGAAGACATAAGCTGCGTGTTTACGCAGGCATATATCGGTGTTTTGGAGTGTATAAAACTGTTTTTGATACCCATAGATATTTCGTCTTGACGGTTGGTCAGCGGCCTGATTCCTAAATCAACTTTTACTTGGTTTTTGACAGTCGTCAAAAAAACCTCTCTTACAAGGAGATGGCTGGATGTCTTTACACCCAAAATTATATGCCTTAACCACTCCTTTTTTTTTTTTTTTTTTTTTTTTTTTTTTTTTTTTTTTTTTTTTTGTAAACACCTGAGAAAAATTGAATCAAGTAGAGGATGGTTGGAAGGCTTGGGTGGGTTGATTTGTGTAAAGAAAGAAAAAAAAAAAAAAAAAGGAGAGAGGAGGAGGGGGTAGAAAAAGATGAGGAGAGAGGGTTATCCCCCCCCTCCCCCCTCTCTTTCTTTGTATTGTATATATATTATACCAAGTACATGATATCATCGTAATTCTTCTTAATTTCTTTCTCTTTTTTTTTTTTTTTTTTGTACCTAAATTCCAGCAGTAGGAGAAATTTTTTTTTTTTTAAAAAAAAAAAAAGGGGGGGGGGGGGGGAGGGGGAAGACACCCCCACCTGGAGCTGGATAATTGGACACAGTCATGAGCAATCAATCCCTCTTCAATCATTCCAGAAAGCAAAAGAGAGACCGGGACTGAGTATAGGAGGTTATCTACCCAAAGAGTCTGAGTCTCAATACTAATCGAAGCATACAGAGCATCATACGTCTCATTACCTCTTCCTCAATAATATATACTTGATAAGGTACCCAGCCCGCTCATCCAGTTTTTGTAGTAGTCATATCTCGTCTTTAGGTATCCCACATCCCTGTGGCACAGGCAGTTTTTCTGTGACTTGCACGAGTTGAAGGCACGGTGAACAAACTTTTTTATTATTGATTTAAATGCAATGTGCCATTCCTGTATTCCAGAATCATCTGTCAAATCCGTCTCTACCTTTCTATGTGTAGGAGTTTTTATGCCACCTCCTTAAAATGTGTCCCATGTAGGTACCTATTCTTCCTGGTTGCCAGACTCTTCTCCAAGACGGCCATCATCATTCATTCTCGTGTTATATCCTGCCAATCTGTCCATCAAGCCGCTCAGCTGTGATATTATATCCAAGAAACTAGACAAAAAAAAAAAAAAAAAAAAAAAAAAAAACATCCAGTGCGCCTCGCTCTTAATGTTGAACGCTTTCGCTGTCTATATATTCCACTCTGGAGTATCTCGTCCGTGTCCATAATTCTTGTATTCAATCTGTCCATAACTTCGTTGATCCATTCAAAATGCCCCGTTGTGCACATTTGCGCTGTTGTAGATACCAAAAGCTAGACGCACTATTCATGATCCCTAATAGAAACCCATATGCAAAACCGTAAAGGCAAGGGAGAAAAAAAAAAAAAGGGGGGGGGGGGAGGGGGAAAAAAAGAAGAAAAAAAAAGAAAAAAAAAGTCCTTCCATGAATTGTGCTGAGGCCCTTTTCTCCGTTTACCATTTAGTACTGACTACTCTGTGATGTCAGAGGTCTTGTGTGCGACTCTTGTATCCCCCTTCAGTTTCTTCACCCCCTTCAGTTTCTTCACCCCCTTCAGTTTCTTCACCCCCTTCAGTTTCTTCACCCCCTTCAGTTTCTTCACCCCCTTCTTTTTGTAAGTGCTGCCTCCCAAGGTTGGCCCTCTTCCGCGCTTTTCCAAATGGGGCGGCAGAGGTTCTCCTATATGTGTGGTCTCAAAATGCCTTCTCGTCTGATCCCTTCGAAAGCTGTTGGCATAATCGCAGCCCGGGTGTCCGCAGTGTATAGTTCTGCCGAGAGCCTTCATCTTTTGTTTGGATATGGTTGAAGGGTTTGTGGATGATGTACCCGAACTCGGATGACGAAGGAGGATATTTTCAACTCCGTGACTAGCGTCTACTGATAGCGCGGCAGGTCCAGCAGGAAGATTGTTGTACGCCCTGGCTGTTTGGGCTGGAGGATCGTCATTGACTTCGTTGACTGTCTCCCTCCCCTTGCGATGCATGGCGAGTGAGCGGTGCATGAACGGGCGGGAAGGGAGAGCATCATGCCCGGGAATGTCGTCAATTAGAGTGTCCTCGGCCGAAGTCCCATCGAATGAGGAGCCGTCCCATGTGATGTCTTTTGTTGGTTCGTCGTCCCTGATCAGAGACACGAAGTTGGGTTGTTCTTCCAAAGGCTCAAGGAGCTCCTTGATGACGAGTTAGCACGGGCGCCTCTTGCTAAGGAACATGGATGTTGTTTTAATGAAGGCTTCCCTACCGTTGACAAAGCTATCAGATATTCCGTCACCTCCATCCGGGTTAGGAGATATCCAAGAGCCACAAGACGTTTGGGGACCACGAGTAGAGCACAGAACTTGGAATACTTTGTGCCGGTAGTCCCTAGCTTTTGTCTCAACCTATTCTTCAATGGCTGGAAGAATTCTCTTTTGAGAGTCTTTGCAGCCTTGGAACTGACCGTTCGATGTGTCTCCCAACCCCTAGCCAAAGTCTTGCCGCGTCCTGAAAGCGCAAAGAAAAAGCCCTCGGACTTATTCAAGAATGTGCGGATGTTGATAAATGAGGGTGTATCGCGGAGGCTGAGAGAAGCTGGCCTGGATTGCCCATCCTCACAGAACTGGGCAAACCCAGGATCGTATTGTGTCTGGAGATCCGGACCATTGCGTGCGTGGTCTTGCAAGAGACAGTCAGCGGGGGTTTCGGCCAGGTTGAGCCCGATCGGCTTCTCCCCTGCAGGCTTCCAAACGCCTAGGCCCATTTGCCCGACCAAGAAGGTGAATGCCTCCCTTTCCTTGACGTTTGTGATGAAATCCTGAAGCCCGTGTAGATCTGACAGGGGTTGAGAGTGTTGGATCTGTCCCAACTCGGCTCGCACGATGGATATGATGTACGAGAGGCTCGCGAAAGCCAATATGTCTGGAAGGGTGTCGACCTTGTCTCCTTTTGCCACCTTCTCCCACACATGTTGGCCTCTGGTCCACCACTCACGGCGATTGGGGAAATTGTCGTGCAGGTGCTCAAGGATATCCAAGAGGGCCGCATTGCGCTTCGACCGTTCAATTATCTCTCTGAAGCAGTCATCAAACCTCTTTGACCGCTTCACGATATGCAGAAGCGCAAGCATACCTCGCTCAATAACGCCACGAGTCAACCCTGGAGCTTGGGCGCTCGGCTGCGTTATGGTAATGTTGGGAGCATCCACCTCGAACCTCGATGTGTCGGGGCGGAGGACGGGGCGTTCCGGAGAGATGCAACTCACTCCAACAGTGTCAATACCCAATGACGGGTCGAAATACCTGGGGAAGGGCGGCTCCTCGTCAGTGTCTAGCATTGCGTCGTCGAAGAAGCTCGGGTAGGGCGGCTGGCTGTCAGCATCTTGCATTACTTCGTCGGCGTCGCTCGTACAGTCGCGGGTAGCGGCGATCGACCGTAGTTGGGTTGTGTGGCTGTCAGCGTTTTCCCGATGAGATTCAGCGTTCGAAAAACTGATTTGTTCATTGAGCTGCTCCCGATAATATACGGGCCCCATATCTGGCCTGTGAACCGCCCTCGGGCGGAAATCTGGCAACTGGTCTGTCTGTTTTCCATCGCGTTGCAGTTCAGGTACGGTAATCGCGGCTCCCGAGAAGGCGGCCGTAACCTCAGAATCCGTAATGATGCCATTCTTTCCGAGCGACTCGACGAGTGTTAGACCGGCCGCAAGGCCATGATTCTCGACCAGCTCTCGGTCGGTATACCCGGGGGGGTTGACACCGTGAGCTGAAGTGGTTGGGAGGAATAGGGGAGCTTGCGAATCATTGAGGCAGGTGGTAATGTATTCCTCCTTATAGAGGGGACTTTCTCCCGAAAGGAATGCGTTCCCAGACTGACACAGCTCGCCGGGCCAGTTGGACCAGTTGAAGCTCATGATTGTATCTGTGAGGCACGTAATAAGGTAGGGAGGCCACCAAAAGGCCCGGGTCGCCCTTTCTGGGAGGAGCCGGCAGCCTTGTTGGCTTGCTTGTGCGTGTGTGAGAGGTATGTGTGTGCGAGGTATGTGTGTGTGTATCTCGTTGACGAGGCTCCAGGCATAACACAAACCATAGGAGAGAAAAGAGGGCGGGAATGGACACACAACAGGCTTAGGCGGCAGATTTTATCCAATATTGATAGCAAAAGCCAACTTGCCCACCAGACGAACTGTCTGGGGGAGGGAGTTTGTGCCCGCATGTCCGCTGAACGGCTACCCTGAGTGGTAGTGGACTTTCTCTAAGAAACAACGAGATTGTCCACAGGAAAAGGTGGGTCTGATTTGATGGCTAGGGAATTGAGCTGATGTGATTGGCCGGCCACCAGGGGTAATTGTCCATGAGAAACAGCATGGAGAAGCGGGGCGGGGGGGAGAAAGAGGCCGATGTAGAGAGCAAGCTGGGGAAATGGAATTCTGAAGCATCAGAAAGTTAAAAAAAACTTTGGAGTAAGAGGAGGGGACTCATGGGACAAGTTGTATATATGTAGCCGGCCTACCCAGACATTTTCTATATATTTGCTCCTTTGGGGAGCAAGAACTTCGTTCAATCACCCTTTTCAAGAATGCCATCTGGTGGTTGTCCGTCCCGCATATGAGCGATGGTGGGTGCCAGTCACTTGGGACCCCCCCTGCAACAAAGGAACCCCTGCGACGCTGCACAGCTACGTCACCTCAATGGCAGAATCGAGGGCTTTCTGACTGCGAGATCATTTCTCTCCCGAACTTCGGTTTTGCTACTTTAAAAGACATAAGTAGGATGCGCGATAGTGATACGTTGGCGCTTGAGGGGCCCCGGGTAGGAGTTGGAGGGTGGGATGAAAGATTAAAATTAAAGTTGGAGGAATCTGCAGTCATTGAATTTGAGTTTGACTTGCCAAAAAAAGGTCCACGGAACGGTCCTGACGATGAGACGATCAGCTAATGTTGGTCCACCAGCCACTGGGATTTTTTGGTTTCTCCCGTCAAATGTGGATCCGTAGGGCCACCAGACAAAACAAGGGCTTCCCGTGATTGGTCAACCCAGCCCCCAGGTTTTTCTGCGGTGAAGAAGACGCGAGACATCTTACATGTATTGCTGGGTACCCGGAGATCTGTCGGTCAGGGTCTTTTGTCTCTACTATTTATTTCATCTTATCATCTTCTTTTCCCTTTGCAGAGGAAAACATAAGCAGCAATTTGTTTCCCTGCATCGTTCTCCGGTTTGACGCATTGCCGTTTCTCTTCCCCGGTTTGGCCTTCGACGCGCCGGCACACTCTTTCTCCAAACCCCACCTTGAACCCTTCCCACGCGGGACCACCCACGATCGGTTTGCGACAAGCAACAAAAGACGGGACGATCACGTACGCTGTGGAAAAAAAAAAAAAAAAAAGAAAAAAAAAAAGGTCGTCATAAGGGTTCTTCTCTATTTTTGAGTAAATAGTTCGAAACGGCGACGACGTCGACCAGACAAGCGGAAGGCTGCCTGCACATCTCCACCAAGGGTGTTACGAACCTGACGGCGGCGTTCGGCGCACAGCAGACGGGGATACACGCACAACCGAAGCACTGGAAGGAGCACGGGAACACAGATAACGCAAAACGAAGCTCGGAACCAATCCTCGACGAGAACCAACCTGCGCGCGCCCGTCGAATAAATTCCCACGCACTTTCTCTCGCTCTTTTGTCTGAGTTTCTCGAATTCGCAGCAATAAACCCCGACTTCCCAACAAAGCGCATTCACATCCGAGTCGCATCAATCACCACCACCATTACCACTACCACTACCACTACCACCACCACCACAACAACAACAGCTTCAACGCCAAGTCCCTCCGGGGCGATACGCAGTCCAGAATGTTATTCGCAATCATGTTTGCGCTTCAGCGCTTGTTTCAGATCATCACTCTCGTACGTCTTTCTTTCTTTTCTTTTTTTTTTTTTTCTTTCAAAACTAACAATTGATAATCTTGTCAGATACCAATAATGGGCATGCTGGCCTACTTTGTCCACATCTACGTCGAGTCCAACCAGCTCACGCCAAACTACATACTCATCCTCTTCATCACGTCGGTCCTGGCGCTGGCCTGGGCCATCTGCACGCTCTTCTCGTACCACCGGTCCTCGGCCAACGCCCGCTTCGTCGGCCTCGTGGACCTCGGATTCTTTGGCGCCCTGATCGCGGGCGTCTACTACCTCCGCTTCATCGCCGGCGTCGACTGCACCGACGTCTCGCGCTCCGACCGCAGCTACTCGGTCCGCTTCGGCGACTTCGGCACCGTCACCGCCACGGGCGGCTTCCAAGTCTCGCTCGACAAGACCTGCGCCATGCTCAAGGCCTGCTTCGCCCTGGGAATCATGAACGTCATCTTCTTCTTCTTCTCGGGCGTCATCGCCTGGTTCCACGGCGGCCACGTCAAGAGGGAGGAGGTCAGGTACGTCGAGAGGCGGAGGTCCTCCCACAGCAGGAGCAGGGGAGGGAGCAGGAGCAGGAGGAGCTCGCACAGCCACTCGAGGGCTTATGTCTAAGTGTTCTCTCAAGGAACGATGAATCCGAGTTTATTATGTAACCGGAAAGGGGGAAAGGGGGAAAGGGGGGGGGGGATAATGTCTTTCTTTTTTCTGTATGTGCTGAAGGGATTGTATATGATGTGATGGATAATGGGATCTTTCTCAAAAGATATGGCAAACGGCGGGGGGTAATCTGTAGGACCACCCACGAATGGTTCATAACGAATTTTATGATATTGAATTTACAGGGGATTTATTGTCGGTTAGACTTTTTTTTTTTTGTTTTTTTTTTTTTTTTTTTTTTTGGAAGCAATTTGTTCACGATGCATTACATAGCAATGATGACAATTTTGGCGCATATCACGGGCCCCGCAGTGGCACGTTCCACCAAATATGGCATGACTTGAGACAAGGCATTATTTTATTTCCCTATCCAAAATTCCCCGACCCCTTTGTCTGTGTATCATAAAAAACCCAATGGCTAAATCTCCGAATCCTCGGCCCGGTCCCGTCGTCCTGTAATCCGGTAAACAATGACCGTGTCACTCGCCCAGTCCAATCCATTATCCCGGCCCGATACTGCTATCCAGCCAGATAGGCATCACACGAACCTCCCCAAGTCCTCTTGGACAACCCCGGATACCACTCAAACACGCATCCCCTTCGTCGTATCCATAGTCATGTCTAAATCCTCCCTCGATCCCACAATTCATGGCGCTGAACCATCAATGACACTATCCAGCTCATCAAAATCCCTAAAAACTGGTGGTCCCTCCTCCCTCGCCCTCCTTTCCCTCTGTTTCCTCCTCTCCTTCTTCTCGCTTTCCTTCCGTGAGGACTCTGGAACGCTGCTATAAGCTGTAATGGAATATCTCTCGTCATCAAAGTTGTCTCCTCCTCCGCCTCCTCCACCGTCGTACCCATTTTCCCTATCATACCCGCACCCACTCCCACTCTCATTATAGCCGTACGTCTGCTGCTGTCCTCCCCCCCTTTCCCCATAGCCTCCATCCTCCTCGACAGTGTCAAACTGTCCTTGTCCCCGGCCCCTTCCTCCGGCAAACTCCCTAGGGACCATACGTCGTGGCGCCTGCCCCCTTCTCGATGCTCCGGCATCGCTCTCCGGGTGCCCGCTAGCACCTCCCGACCATCCAGCCACGCTAGAAGCCCTGCTGCTCCCATTTCCATTTCCCCCGCTCCTGACCGAATAATTCGTATTACTCCGCCCAAAAACGCTGGCAGGCGGCGTCCCCCTTGGGATGGGAAAGTTCCAGCTCCTGCCTCCGTAACCCACACTGCTACAGCTCTCCTCGGCACCGCTACTGTACTCGGCCCCGCTGTTCGACGCGCTCCCGGCTATCCATGCCCGCGGGGCCAACCAGCAATGCGACAGCTCGTGCGCTGCTTCGTCGTACCCGCTACTAAGCCCCCCTTGCCCATGTCGGGTGCCGGTTTTCCACGGAGGGAGTTTGGCTCCCTTGAGCCTAGGGGAGAGGTGATACGCCACCTCGTCTCTGTACCTCACATTTGGCGCATCCACAGACACGCTCGCAAGAGTTTGTAGTATGCCGTATATGAGCACCCAACGACCTCGTCGGGCAGTGGAGGGATCAACCTCTCCTACCTTGTCCGTCTTCTCAAACTTTGCGAAAGCGTCGATCAAGGCCGAGTGAGTAAAGTCCGAGCCTAGCATGCAGAGGTTGGTTGATTCAGTGTAGGCGAGCTGGATCCGACGGTCCAAGGCGTTTGTTCTTGTCGAAGTAGATGGGAGGGGCCCGGATTTCTTGGCCCCTTTGAACATTCCCGAGGAGGATTCCTTGGAGCTAGGGTTAACGCAAGGGGGAATGGATTCCGGTACGAGGGGGTAAGGACGGGGTATATGGGGAAACCGGTTCTTGTTGTCGAATTCAATCAGGATATCAGTCATCGGTAAGTCCTCCGTGTCGGCGTCAAAGGACTGACTCCCTGATGAGCTGACAATCATCCATTTACGACTTGATCTAGCCTCAGATACGTCCCAGAGGATGTCGCGGTTGACGAGGTAATCATAAAGGGCTCCAAAGTCTTTTTGGAGATGTTGAGCAACCGTACGGGTGAGCCACATGGCTTCTTCATCATCTAGGGCCCCACCGTGACTCGGAGCGACGCCAAGCTTTTCGTCAGGACCAAGCTGAGGCGGCGACGGAGGCCAGGCTCCGAATTCTCGCGTGTAATACTGAACAAAGAAGTTTTGGAGTCTTTCGGCGGCTGCTCTGGCTGGAGCGGCGGTGACGGGTCCTGTGGTGTTGGCAGCAATGGCAACTGCAGCTGGCCATAAATCACCGTATTGGAAGCCTGCTAGGCGCTCCTGAGCGAGTTGAACACGAACTTGGGTTTCGATATGGGCTCGGTCTAGCAGAGCTCGCGTGATAGGTGTGACGTGCTTAAAGTCGGCACACGTTTCGAGCCGTGGGTACATGCCGGCGCAATGCAGGAAGCACTCGCGCCAACCCTCTTCCCATCGAACATCGCCTCCTTCACTCCATGCCAAGAGGCCGACAGCCGTCTCCGCGTCGTTGCGGACATCATCGATACCCCTCGCGGAGATGTAGTTGAGGATCGTTCCAATGTTGTCCACTTCTGAGGGCATGTAATGCTCCAACCTTGCCAGGAGATCCGATAGGGCCTGGAAAAGCGAAAGACCAACTATTGACGCATGATAGAGCATGGCAAACACATTTCGTGTCGTAATGTGATGTCGCAGTTGATCGATTATGTTGAGATGGTGGGGAGCGGGAAAGTACATCTCATAAGAGATCTGACCATCCATTTCCCAATGGTTCAAGTCTTCAGAGACTGGAGGAGTTGGCTGCCCACCGTGACCATATGTTCCTGGAGAAAGACGTTGCCCATATTGACCCCTATGTAACATCGGCGGAGCGCCAACAGGAGAGGGGGGAAAGTTGACATCTTCTTCTGTACAGCCCTCGCGCAAGAGGGTAATGAGAAAGCGGGATTTTGTGGCTTCGATAACGTGCGAGGATAATCGGAATGACGGATCCAGTCGTGGAGGTTGGCCCTTTTGACCAAAGAAGACAAGCACGTCTCCGTTTGGATCCCAAAGTTCAGGATCCTTTCGTAGTTTGTTCCACCTCTGTGGCGGCTTTCCAGAACCGTTCCAGCGTTTTATGTGTGGGGCGGCGGCTGTCCCTGAGACAGAAGATAACCTAGCTGAGGGTTGTGGTGACAGCAAGCCTGTGTTGTCCCACGGAACTCCAGGGTGTGCAGGTGCCTGTGGTGCCGAGGGCGAGACGTCTCCGTCGTAGCCATCATCCGGACGTACAGTCTCTGCTGCTGAGTGAGGCCTGAGGTCGGCAGCCTTGTCTGAGCCTGCCTTCTTGTTCTTTCCAAAGGTCAGAGCCTTAACTAGCCCCTTTCTAACCTCATCACTCTTCTTGTCAAGTATGCTTCTCAATCCTGACTTCTCTATACCAGATACGTCTTCTGTTTTAATCGCCGGTCTCCTCACTCGAGCATAGGCGAAATCGTCCAGAGGTCTGGTGTAGTGTGATGTACCCGTCCCATCTCGTCGCCGTCCATCCGCACTAGACCCACTCTGGCTGCCACCGCTTCGGTCTCCATGACTGGGAACATCTTGGCGAAAGGTGTATTCGTCTTCTCTAGCATGGTCAAACTTGAGGAACCGTGCATTTGTTGTTGGAACCCCCGTGATGTCTCTGTCAATACGACTGCCGGGCGTCAGTCCTGTGGGAAACTCGCTGGTCGTTGCATTGTCCGAGCTGGTCGTCGACTTGGATCTGCCTCTACCGCCGCCAGGCCATTCGCCCGTCTTTGTTTCCGTAATCTTCTTACGGACGTGCGCACTTCGTCCAGACATTCTCGGGTGTGGGAGTTCTCACGGCCGCTAATAAAATGATCGAGTATGAGTCTAATGCCCGTCATCAAACGTGCTATCAACTTCCGTCTCTTGTGTAAATTCAGTAGAGTAATGGCGCAAGATGCGCGATCACGGCGAGGTCGTACGTTTGCAAAAAGAGAACCCTAAGAGGAGAATCGTCGGCCCGGTAATCAAGCCGGCGTGATTTCGGTGACGAATCGATGTTACCTCTTTCGAAGGAAGACAGAATACTATAATGCTGACCGGTTAATAACGAGGGTTGCGATCGAGATGGAAACATGATCGAATCGAACTCGTTAAAAGTTACGCGCGGACCTGTAACCTGGAATGAGACTTACAATTATATGCGGACAGGCAGGATGTTTGAGGGTGGTAGCCAGGAGAAGATTGAAGGAGAGAAAAAATGGGGAGAAGGCCTGATCACAAAAAACAAACGCGGAGCACGTTTTCTTTTCTTTTCTTTTCTTTTTTGTTTTGGTGAAGTGTTTCTCTTCTCGTGCTTCTTTCTTCTTCCTGCTGACAACTCTTTTTTTCCTGTGTCACCTCTCAGGCTTGCTGCATCTCAGCGCCAAGCCGAGTCAGCGACACTAAAATCCTGTTGTCCATGGACAGCCTATCGTGAGAAGTCTTTGAAGCCGGGACAGAGAGTCCAAACAATCAGTTGAGAACCCTCAAGATGAAGCAGAGGATGTAATTATGACCCAAACGAAGGTTGAAGATAAAGATAACCCCGGCATGAACTGAATGGGCAAGATCATCTTGGATCGCCAGCCAGGAAGACCCGAGACTTAAGCTCATGTCCAGCGGTGTCCAGAGACTTGGAAGGTGTGTATGGCCTGCAGGGTACATACAAAATGGCTGCTAAAGCAAGCCCCGAAATTGAGCACACATGAGAATGTGGGCCCATTCATCGGAATATGATATGTATGTGACCATACCGCCGTATATCGAATCGTGTGTAGCATTGGGTATCCAGAATAATCCAGTTCCTCGCTCGGCTCGCTCCAAGTGATAACGACGCAGCATTGTGAGAGAAGAGCTGTCGTGTAACTATTTGTGACTTTGTCCAAATACAGAATAGGGTGGAAGGAGACCCTGAACCGAGGAGAGCATCATGACCCAACAAGGGAGCTCCCAGGACGTCCCGAGGAATTCCAATGAAGAGGATCCCGCTGTGAGCTGCATGGCGCTAGCTGATAAGGCGATCATGGGTGGTCAGGGCACTGTTGCTCATTGGGGCCAGGGTCATGATAAGAAGGTCTGTCGCAGCGGGATGTGTAATTGACACTGCATTGGTTTATTCTGATAGGTCGTTCTGGGTCAGAATTGAACCTCGGGTGTCTCGTGCAACCAACAGCAACAACAATGATGGCGCTGCGAGAGTGAGCGGATGGCTGGAACGCGACGTTGCAAGAATGCAGAATGCGAATTGATTCGTTGTTTGTGTAATGTAATAAAAGCCCGATACTTCTACTGTCAGAGGCTCGGAGGGGTATCAAACAACCAAACCCCCCCTGGTCCGCTGAGCAGTGGAAACCCCCACTCATGGTCCAGGCTTTTTCTGAAGCAGTGGAGACGGACCCCCCCGGCAGCCGATCAAATGGATCCACTCTTGTAAGCCACTTCCGGGACCCTGGTCGTTACACCAGCCGAACTGCAACGGTCAAACATCTTTTTGTCAGAAAATTGATTATCATTATTATTAGTTATTGGCATCTTGCATTTTTCAGGTATTTAATGGATCATTAAAACAGCCTGAGTAATTCAGCTGAAAGCCATATCAGAGTGGAGACCAAGGTTGCAAAAACTGAGAAAAGAAAATTGGACAGCTTCCCAGTCTGCTTGTCAGGAAGTAATTATTAATTAACGGTTACCCGAACCCGATATCAACCAGGCATACGGGAGGGAGAAGGGCGAGGGGGGGGGGCATGCAAGGGGCAACAACAGCACTTTCCGTTTTGATTTTTGGTCCCAAGGAAGTGGAATGGAAATGAATCATGCAACAAGACAAGCACGCCACAAGGGGGTTTTCCTTTTTCCGCCAATGTCCTTTAAGTTTCCCCCTCTCCCATCATCAGGTTGCAGTAATAATCATCACATATTTATTAATCTCACGTGCAGATTGTGTCCCTGTCAACCATGCGGTGAGACAAGTGCGAATCACACATGCAGGGACTGGGGGTTGAAGTTTTTTTTTTGGTTTGTTTTTTTTTGGGTCCTCGGGATATTTCCAGTTGGTCGGTACTAGAGACTTATCACTTCTGTCTGGTCTCGGATGGGGGCCTAGAACATGTGTGCGGGCCACCGTCGATACAGGTCCGGCCCCGAGAAACAAGGATAAAGTTGAGGGGCACAACTCACACGACCCTACCTACCCCAACTCTATGTAGTAGTAAGTATCCGTTTCCATCATGCCTTTTGACTGAATTAGGTAGCCTGCTCTAGCAACGCAGCTTACCTGGATCACACGGTTGGTGGGTTCACAAATCGGTGGGTATGTACATCCACATTGTGTGATATTTGTTGAGAGAAAGTCGGACACGAGATAGATGAATGGGTACTGAGATCAACAGGTCGTCGGAGCTGTGGTACCTTACTTACATATAGACAATCACGAGAAGGGCAAATGTTGCTAGAATAGAGATAACCTACAAGTTGTACTATCATTATGATTATCGAGACGTACAAGTCAAATATCTTAGTCCAAAGTCGCAGACCCCCCCATGAGTCTTTTTTCAAAAATCAAATTCAACCGCCAGCACCATTCTTACTGGTCGATTCTAATCACTTTAACTTCCATTTTGGTTCCCCGATTTTAGTTGCTAGTTTTTGCGCGTGACTCATGTCAGCAAAACTTCGCCCATCTTCAGATTCACGCAGGTACACTGGCAACTTACTTACCCCTTGTTGGCAATGATGATAACAACATTATCCCCACTCGTTCCACCAGTCTCACCTGAGATAACCGTGGGCCCAGCATCTCCAGCTTGAGATGCCTCAGCTGCAGCTGCAGGGGCTGTTGCGGAAGCACTAGCAGCACCAGACTCGGCGGCTCCGGGTGCAGAAGCGGCGGCACTCTCAGTCGGGGCAGCACCCTCTCCAGCCGGCGCTGTAGGTGCAGACGCACTCGAAGTAGGCGCCGTAGCCTCCTCTCCGCCAGGTGCCGGAGCGGAAGTTCCCTCTGCCCCGGGAGCAGCTGCACTTGACGTAGGAGCGGCGGCACCCTCCTGACCACCTCCAGCAGAAGCAGAGGCAGTTGTCCCGGCATCCGCGCCAGCAGCGGTTCCACCACTCGCGGCCTCGGCACCACCAGCAACAGCAGCAGCAGCAGCAGCAGCAGAAGAAGGAGCTACAGTCTCAGTCTTTGTGGCCGTAATAGTCAACGCGGCGGCCGCCGCTTCCCCAGCTGCCCCGGCCCCGGTAGCTGCGGCCTGGTTCCCACCATTGACAATATCCAACACCTGACTCACCAGCCCATCTACCAACCCGAGAACCCCGCCCAGCTTTTGAACTGTGGTTTCTTCCCCGCCCGCGACAGCGGCGCCTCCTGCCTGCGCAGGTGAGCTCGCTCCTGAGCTGGCGGTGGGGACGGCTCCTGCGGCTCCTGAGGCGGTCGGCGCGGCTGACGCATTCGCAGACGCGCTGGTTGGGGCTGCTGGAGCGGCGGATCCTGAGGCTGAGACAGAAGGGGCGGCGGGCTGGGAGGAAGCTGGGGGCGCGGCGGCATCTTGAGATGAGGCGATTGATTCGATAGGACGGACTGCGAGGGGGGATGCTGACGCCAAGCAGATGACGGAGAGGAGGGGGATGAGGTTGGACTTAAAGAATTGTGTTGTTAGTTTTTTTTTTTATTTTTTTTTTTTTATTGGGCAATCAATGGGTTAGGTGCATATGATTGGGAAAAGAAAAGTGAGGTGTCGAGGGGGGAGGGGCAATAGGAAAAAAGAGGAAATTTGTTGGAGATGATTGAGAGGGATGATTTAATTAGAGCGCGAGCGAGAGGACCAGGATAAAGGGGTACTGAGGAGAAGGGAAGAGCTGGAATTCAATTACCTTTTTAACCATTTTTTTACCAGAATGATAATTTGATCGACAGTGTTTTGATTATCTATAAAGGGGAAGGAAGAGATGATATCAAAGGTATATATTAAGGAAAGACAAACATGAAAGACTTGATAGTTGGATCAATCTATACCGGATAGATTCAAAACTTGAAATGAACGTAGGTAATCAGTCTTGTTTTTGTGCGACTAGCGCAGGTAATTCTCAGTACTAACTAGTAGTACAGGAAGGAATGCGTTGAATGAGAAGAAGTCGACAAGATTGAAAGCTGAATCTATGGATGATTGATGAGGTTTATCTATTCCTCTGACACACACACACACACACACACACACACAAGAGATCAACTTTAAGTAACACTGAGACCATGTTGAGATTCTCAGTCTTGTATTGTTCGATCTACATGGCCAATATTACCTCAGATTAAATCAAACACGTTGGATTTTTGGTCGGGGGGAGGGGTGGGTGTAGTACTGAGAATTTTCCCTTCAAGGTGCACATTGTGCAAGTATCATTGCAGATTGAATTGAAGGTTTCACAGATGGGCATTTTGAGTGTCTGATGTTCGCTTCAGATTTGGAGGTGGTCTGCCAGATGAGCTCACTGGTGTGGCTTGATCTGCGGGCCGGCCGATGTTGAGGCCTGCACCAGAGGCAACATAAACGCTCCGATTCAATTTTCCGTGGCCTTGATTAGGTCCCTCGTATTTTGATTTTCGCGTAAAAACTTTTCCTAGGGAAAAAATAACACAAAAAAGAATTATTTAAAAGAAGAGAGGATTGCACACGGCTACAGATAGCCAAGTCAACTCCACAAAGCCCATAAAATCATCTCACATTAATCATTCCACCCAAAAAAAGACCATTATGTTATGAAATAACCACAAGTTTTGGGCTTCAGAATTTTTACTTTCTTTTTTCATTTCGAGTTTGCGAAAAAGATATGCGTGTGCTACGTTAAAAATTTCCGTAGAACTCTCTAATTCCCATTCGTAATGTAAACAAACCCCTTTCCCTCTCCCGGCAACCCCGCAACATCACATGCAGGTTCCTTGTTTAAACACCAACCAGGGGTCAAACAAACTGGGAAGAAGCGGAGGTTCCTCGGCTTGCCATGCCCATTTGTTGTTATTCTTGATACTATTTCGTCAGGGGATTGATGATGATGCACCAAGCTTTACCAAAACCAAGGATACCAAGATGGGACCTCGAAATAAGCTATCCGATGGTATGGATTTCTTGACACATGAAAACAACTCCCCGCTTTGCTTGGCAAGAACCGGTTGTTTGTTATTTGACGAGATGCTCCACGAGCCGAGATCTGGCTGTGGCCCACTTGCTCTGTGCGAAAATGTATACATCGAAATTTTTAAATTTTTTTTTGGCCCAGAATAAAAATAAAAATAAAAATCCTTCTCTTTGCAGGAAATTCTTCCCAGGTCACATTGAAACAAGACATTGCCAAGCCCCAGTTTCTTCGGCGGGCGCCGCCTCCCACCACCTTTGCAGGCGCAACAAACCAGTGCCGCGGCGCCAGAGAACCATTCCCGCGTGTTAGTGGGGTTGGCCTCCGCGGCTAGCGTTATCTGACCCCCGCCCGCCTGGAAGCTCCTGACGAACGCCTCTGACGCCAGAGAAATGCACTGTTATCAGACGCTAAAATTTTATCTACTGCCAATCAGGATTGTCAGGTTTCCAGCGTCAATTGCATTGTTTAAATCGTGGGCATCGGATCTGGTTTAGTATATCCGTACACTCGAGTTGGTGTTGCAACAATTGAAACCCAACCAGTGGCCAAAATACAACCCCCCCACGTTTGGATTTGGAGGAGGTGTTGGAGAAAGATTCAGGTTGTTGCCTGATGACTTCATCGTTTTTGAAAGAATGATAGACGGAACTGATTGATATCAGCAGGTGTCGCTCATGACCGGGACCAGGTAGGATAGAAGGGGTTTTAATAAATCCCGGCTTCTAATCTCTGCCCAATTGCTGTGGCGTACTAGAAGCACACTTGTGCAACTCTTAAAAAAAATGCCTTTCGAATTCATAGGGCGCATGATGAGGATCCGGCAACGGATTGGCATGGTGAGGAGGTTGGAGAACATCTTGTTGTGGGGTAATTAGTATAAAAGAGGAGCAGAGCGGGAGGGGGGATCCGCCAAACTTGCCCCCCGCGCGGCAGCCGGGGGAACTGAATACCACTCCCACATAGGTTATGCATTGAGAGATGTGCGCATGCTTCTGGACTGAAGTTGAGCCTCCCCAGACCGGCGCCGAGCGAATCGAGTTCGGTTATCACCGCCCGCCCCGATTACCGGTTAGAACGGCTTGTCATTCAGTCGAGCGTGTAGACAAGTCACCGCTCAGTAGGGCAGATTGGGTGAGTACATACGGGTAGGCTACCTTCAGTGCACATGCTAACCGCTTTTTGAACCTTGACTGGGGTGCAGCGGTGGCATGGCTCCCAAGGTTCCACACCTCCACAGCCGTTTTGTCTCCGGAATCATGGCTAGGTAATACTGCGGGGCCCAGCTATGATAAGGGACCCAAGTAACTTTCCATCGACATTTAAAGTTCGAGGGCGCTGCCGACATTGAGACGAATTGGAGGGGTTTGTTACAACTGCCACCTTTTCGGCAGCATCCTCTCTTCCAAAACTTAGAAAGAGAACCCACCACCACCCCCCCCCCTCCCCCTCCCCCACCATTCCTCCCGGCTTCACGCTGCCCCTCGGCTCCGCGACTCCGACGTCGCCATACGAACGAACGCTTTACTTCGCCTTTATAAGACACTATGGATGAAGAAGGGCCATCCCGGATCGTCCCGGGGCAGGCCCCCAAGAGGGCAATTGGCGACCGACTGAACCACATCCGCAAGACCTTCACAACCAAAGACGGCTTAATCGGCGATTACGACTATGCATTCCTCTTCACGCCGAACCTGCCATTCATGGCCAAGTCCCACAGGGCGCCACCATTCTTTGGTCTAAATGACAAGATGCCGGTTCTTCTGGCTCTCATTCTCGGCTTCCAGCACGCCCTTGCCATGTTGGCCGGCATCATCACGCCACCCCTAATTATGGCCGGCGCCGGCGGCGTCAACCTTACGGCTGAACATACCCAGTATCTCGTCTCAACCGCCCTCATCGTCTCGGGCCTCCTCTCAGCGGTTCAGATCACCAGAATCCACATTAGGGGAACCCCGTACTACATCGGCACCGGCCTCATTTCGGTCGTCGGCATCTCATTCGCCATCATCCCCGTCGCTCAGGGTGCTTTCACCCAGATGTACGCAAACGGTTTCTGCCCCAAGGATGCGAGCGGCGCCAAGCTCCCCTGCCCGGAAGCCTACGGAGCCGTCCTGGGTACCGCCGCCCTCTGCGCCTTGGTCGAGATTGCCCTGTCCTTCATGCCCCCCAGAATCATGCTCAAAATCTTTCCCCCAATCGTTACCGGCCCCACAGTCATGCTGATCGGTATTCACCTGATCGAGTCCGGTTTCAAGAACTGGGCTGGCGGGTCCGGACCCTGCGCCGATGCCAACCCCTCCGACTTCTTCAAGCTCTGTCCCGATATCACGGCGCCGCACGCGCTTCCTTGGGGCTCTCCCGAGTACCTTGGACTCGGTCTCTCCGTCTTCCTCACCATCATCCTTTGCGAGCGCTTCGGGTCCCCCATTATGAAGTCTACTAGCGTTGTCATTGGTCTTTTGGTTGGCTGCATCATCGCTGCCGCTACTGGTTACTTTAACCGCGCCGGTATTGACAGCGCCCCTGTTGCTTCCTTCATCTGGGTCAAGACCTTCAAGCTATCTCTTTATGGACCGCTTGTTCTGCCGCTCATGGCTGTCTTCATCATTTGCGCTTGCGAGGCTATTGGTGATATCACTGCCACTTGCGACGTCTCTCGTCTCGAGGTTGACGGCAAGATCTACGAGAGCAGAATCCAAGGTGGCGTCCTTGCTGATGGTATCAACGGCATGCTGGCTGCTCTTTGCACCATTACCCCCGTCACTACCTTCGCACAAAACAACGGCGTCATTGCTCTTACTCGTTGCGCTAATCGAAGTGCTGGTTATTGCTGCTGGTAAGTTTTTCACTCGACTTAATTTCTATAATTAAACCGGCCCAAGCCCTCTTTATACTAAAAAAAAAAACTTTCTTTCCCAGTTTTTTCCTCGTCATCATGGGCATCTTCGCCAAATTCGCCGCCTCCCTTGTCGCCATCCCCTCCCCCGTTCTCGGCGGCATGACTACCTTCCTCTTCACGGCCGTCGCCGTATCCGGTATGGCAATCATCACCAAGGGCATGGTCTTTAACCGCCGCAACCGTTTCATCCTCACCGCCGGCCTCGCCCTCGGCTATGCCGCAACCCTCGTGCCCAACTACTTTGACAAGGTCTTCTCTTATAGCGGCGACGACAAGGCCCTCCAAGGTTTCCTCGACGCCATCTCGCTCATCATGGAGACGGGCTTCTTCATCACTGCCATCATCTGCATGGTCCTCAACCTGACTCTGCCTGAAGAGATAGAGGACACCGTCGCTGCTGAGCCTCCGCACCCCCAGATTCAAGGGCGCCAGCAGGGAAGCTTGCATTCTAGGGATGACGTCGAGGAAGTCAAAACCGTAAAGAGTTCATGATTGGTCTTTTTTATTTTGGCGTTGTTTAGTAATAATATCTGGGTTTTTCCCATTTCTATATTTTTGTGTTCTTGGCCATGATTACAATTTTTTTTCGTTTATATATACGGGATACCCTCTTTTTTTGTCAAATATTTAGGTTGATTGAATGGAAGTAACAGGACATTTGAACGGTCAACTGATATTTTATTGGGCTGTAAAGAGAGAGAGTGTGTGTGTGAAGATCTCTAGAACCCGATTTTAATGTTCAGATAGCTCATAGCAGTTCAATTCCAACAGATGCTGGAATCATTAGGCTTCCTGAGCTAATCCCAAGGTCAGCCGACTAGGTCTTCTTAGCATGGGAAAGGGAGGGACATCAAAGAAACATTTCGATGAACCGTGGGCCAGAGTTGGCGACATCAGGAGCCTAAAGTGAAGGCCATCTATTGTTGCTAGTCTAGAGCGTGGAATCTGTTCTTGAATGGACTTTATAAGTAGAGATCAAGAAGAAGACGTTCATAAAAGACACAAACTAAACATGCATATTATCTTGTATTTAACAACAAAGAATAAATTTTAAAAACAAAAACTGAATAAAAAAAAAAATTTATCATGAAAATTTTAAAAAAAAATGCATGCCCCATAAAACATATTTCCAAACCTTCCCCGAGAATTGTTCAACAATCCATGTCTACTACCTTTCCAGGAGTGTGTATCTTTAACCAACTTTAAAAACTCCCGGACCATTTAAGGGTGCGACTTTCCGACCAAAAAACCACCCCTTGATGCAATGCTTGAAAAAAAAAAAAAGATTAACAAAAAAAAAAAAAAAAAAAAAAAAAAGAGATAAAAAACAAACAGATCCAACCCCCCCCCCCTTTCCCTTTAAAAAATCAATCTAAATAATCCCTAAACCAATCACACCTTCCTCGTCTTCGTTCTCCTCTTGCTCGTCATCCTCGCCATAATCACTAGCACCTTCAAGTCCGTATCCGACCTTGCTGCCAATCCCAACCTCGGGCGCGCTTTTCCTTCTCTGCTGCTGTCCACCGCCATCTAACCAGTCGTCACCGTACAGCGCTCGGCCGCCAAACGGTATTAATTCCTGACCACCACTAGCACCAGCACCAGCCCTAGGTTGTAATCCAAACTCGACCAGTACCGGTCTCCCCTCTCCAACGACAAACCCGCCCGAGAGCGGCATCACGTTTTCTCCCTCCTCGGCTTGCTGCGGACCGCCAGGCATGGGATAAGTATTTCCGGCGCCGCTCGGGACGCGGAAGTTGTAGTCGGCTGGAGACCGCGCGCGATTCCGACGGCTCGGGGTTGGCGTCTGCGTGCCTGCGCTGGAGTAACCTGAGTTGGGGCCGATAGCAGTAGTAGCAGTAATAGCGGTATCGCTCACCACCCGGTACTGTTTGCGAGGAAAAGGACTGAGAGAGCTTGGTCTTTGCTGCTGGTTGCGGTAGTACTGTTGAGCAGCAACAGCAGCAGTAGTAGCGGTCCTTCCGCGACCTCGTCTTGTTCTGCCTGCATTTGCCCCGCGAGCGATACGGGTTCCTCTCCAACGCGGGGCGGCGGTGGAGTAGGCATTTGGGATTTCCGGGGGCGAAAGGGAGGCCGAGTTGTATGCACTTGATGGGAGAAAGGAAGGATTGGGACTATAGAGGTTGTCAGAGTAGCTGACGTCAGGGTAGGATAATGGACGCAATGGTTGAGGCCCCAAGGATAAAGGGGAGGACATTTTAAAGTGCGTTC
The DNA here is from genome assembly GCA_033576145.1 of Cladorrhinum samala. Classification (NCBI taxonomy): domain Eukaryota; kingdom Fungi; phylum Ascomycota; class Sordariomycetes; order Sordariales; family Podosporaceae; genus Cladorrhinum; species Cladorrhinum samala. Next base: position 145,193 of record MU864961.1, read on the forward strand.
GCTGACTGGGGGCGCTGCGATACGAGGACGGTAAATCTGGAGTATTGGGTCTTTGGGGGTTTGTCGGGCGCTTAGGTGGTGGGAGGCACGGGAAGGACTGGGACATGGGGTCAGAGGATGAGTCCACGCGGAGTAATGCTGGGTTCTGGTAGATGTTGGTTTCCCATCGCCGCATGTGAGAAATTGGCGAGTGATCGGGGCTCGAGTTGGCAGAACGGCTGCCGCGGAAGATTGAGGTGGGACCGGCGAGAGGGAGGGCAGCGTCTTCCTCGATTTGAGTCGTGGGACGACTGGGAAGTGAGGAGTCTTTGAGGGAAAAGATGGTTTCCTTAAGCTTCTGAAATGCTGCTGCTGTCCACGCTGTGAAGCTCTCGGCCTCGGGCTCTGGAAGCTTTGTTGGAGCTGCAATAGAAACGCCCGCACGAGGCGACGCAGGAGACTTCGTCTTGATCTTGTTTAACACCATCTCCGCATCGCTCCTCGCCGTGATTCTCTTTCCCGGGATTGGCGACATCGACTCTGGTATCCGACTAGAAAGCGACCCAATTGCCATCTCCTGACTGAGCGCAACTCTTGGATCACTAACAGTCCTGTCCCGCCATGACCCAACCCTCTCACCATCCCTCCTCAATCCAGGCCTCATAGCGACCCTCTCTCCCGACTCCCAGCCGTAAAAATACTGCCCTTGTTGTTCCACGGCAGCAGGCTGCATCACCCTCAATCCTGAGGCACTATCGGGAACGACCGTCTTCTCATCATCATCGATCGGCACAGGAGGCATCAACCCCGGGCCCAACACCCCGGGCGTAGCCGGATACGGTGGTACGCCAAACACCCCGGGCGTAATCGGATACGGCGGTACACCCGTAGCCACGCTCCCTTCCTCTGGATCGACCCCTAAGTCCATCCCACTCACCTCCTCAACACCGGGACTCATCAACTCGGCTTCCCAGCTATTCTGACTTCCGCCTCTTCCCGAACACGACGCGCTCTCGTCACTCTGGCTGGCCGAACTTCCACCTCCACCTCCTCTCGAAATCCGATCAAACACACTGTTCCTTCCTCCCCCTCCATGACCTCCATCCTTGGCACTCAACTCCTTCACCCTCGCCTCCACCCTCCCCAGCCGTTCCTCCAACATCCCCCTCACCTTCTTCAGCTCCACGCCATGGTACCGCCGCTCAAACCTCCTCATATTTCCCAACAATTTCTCCCCATGTATAGCGTACCGTCTGTAATCATCGGGCAGCCCCATCGCATCCTCCTCTGTCCTCCTCTCCGCCTCGTCAAAACTCCTACACCACATCGCCGCCGCCCGTTCCAGCCAAAACGGCACCTGCCTAGTCTGATGTAGCGTGTCAATAAAAAAAGCCTGAACCACGCTGTGTATCCTCAGCAGATCGATATATCTCGCGCCGCCGCCCTTGAAAAACTCGAAGCTATGTTTCGTGCTGACACTGTGCGATGATGTGTCGCCCCCAGAGGAGTTATAGTAGGGGGTAGCAGGCTCCTCGTCCGTCTCTGTGCGCTCCACCAGCGCGAAGGCAATCAAGACCATCAAGGTGTTATTCAGAGTGGTTTTTCGATGGGTCGCATCTCTCGTCTTTACAGGCGTAATCTTGTCCAGCGCCGGGATTCCCAAGCTCAGCATCTCGACGGGTACGTGCTGATCAAAAAATACTAGAAGCGAGATGAGGTTCAGTGCGGCCGTCTCGCCCCGGGTTTCCAGCTGATCTTTGACAGCTTTGTACGCCAACAGACTTCCGGCTTTTGGCCTGGACCGGTAGGAAGCCAGGTACCGCGACAGTGGTTCCCGTGTCGCCTTGAGATGCTGCGCAGCGACGTGAATCATTAAAGGCAGCCTGCCCATCAACTGGACCAGCGCAAGCGCATTCTGTTTGTCGTCAGCGGACCAGGGAAGCTTTTTGTCCATTTCGAGGAGTAGCAGATCGGTAGCCTGCCGAGAAGTCAACAAGCCCAGCTCCATAACTCTGGGGTTGTCGAACCTCGGATCCCCAGTAACTGCCCTTTCCGTGCTCGTATAAATCATCGAAGTGTTCCTCGCGTCCGGGATAAATTCTGCTAAGCCGGGAGTGTCAAACTGCACGCCGTCGAATACGATCAGCCAGTCAGATTGGGTGTTCAACCACCGGCGAACGGTCTGAACGACTTTCTGGGGGTTGAGCGGTAGTTGATCGTTGTCCGAGTCCTCTTCAACCTCCACAGGGCAATGCTCGACTGACTCTCTGTTGTGGGCGTGAATATTCTTCGCAATGCGCCAAAACCAGTACTCCATTTCCGATTTCGACTTAGCTCGCACCCAGTAGACTCCTCCTGGGTAATCAGCCATGTGTTGAAAAACATATTGTCGAGCCAAGTGAGTCTTGCCTCCGCCGGGTAGACACTGAATCAGAACAGCCGAAGTCCCTTCCGATCTTCGTTTGCGGTCCATGAGCATCTCATGTAAGCCTCGCAGTTCGTCTTCCCTGCCGATGAAGAAGGAGTTCGGCCGGAAGGGTTCGGGATGGATGAACAACGGTTCGTGATCGTCTCCACGGGTGAGTAGTTTGGGTTTTCCGATTCCTCCTGGCTCCGGCTCCGGCTCCGGCTCCGGCTCGCGGGGTACTTGAGTTTGTTGGTGATCTGAAGAAACAGACTCGATGAACGAGATAGCGGATGGAGAAGCAATCATTGCCGGTCTAATCACGGATCTCTGGCTGGAAATAGAAATTGCATTGCTGGCGCTCTCTGATAGTACTAGAAGAAGAAAAAACACACCGAATGGTTGAATCAGCCCTTATTCCTGAACAAAATTTTCAACACGCTCCTTTTTCTTCGTCAGAAACGGATGCCTGGCTGCTCAACGCAGAACAAAAACAACCGTGACGCCCTGGAGTCGGATGAATGAACCTACCAAGAGCCTGTTGATGCGCACTCGAGGCCATGACACTCTGCTAATGAATACCACGTTAGCCATCCTCCGTCTCACACCACATTGTGGTACACGCCGCGGTAAGACTTACATAACCCCTCACCCTCTCAAACATCTCCAAGCTCGCCCTCGCTTTCCTATCATCCTCCTCAACTTCCCACCTAATCGGTATAACATTTCCCCCATCGCCGACCCACTCCCTGATAGCCGTGCTAACATTCACCCAGCCGGGAGCGTTCTCCCCCTCAAACTTGCACATGCCCGAATGGCTGGCCTCAATACCATAATAAGTCACCCCGGGAAGTTGCGGACCGGCACTGGCAGCGTCCACAACAAGGATCTTGGTTCCCCTAACGTCCGTGCGGTGATTCTCGTGAACCATGTGTATCCGAAACCGCTGATAGACATCCAAAAAATGGGAATTGATTGCCTGCAGGGTTTCGTTATCTTTTTTTAGCGCCTTGAGGAGGGTGGGCTGGGTTTCGAATATCCTTCGAGGGATGGCGATATCCGACATCAACTGCAGGACCCGACCCCAGATTGCAATGTCAGAGCCGTTGTGCGGCGTCCCCAGGAATACAATCCCGTACGTCGACACAAAAACCGAACGGAAATCTTCCTGGTGATGCGCGCGCACGTCGTTGGAGTAGAGCAGGGCCCGTTTTACCAGGATACCGCCGAGGGAATGAGCGACCCATATTAAGGGGTTGCGTTCGGTTCCGCGGGATTTGCGATGCTGAGTCAAGGAAGTGACTAGGGACTGAGCGTGTTGATGGATGAAGTTATCCGAGGGGGACCGGTCTTTCCGGGTGGAATAGACGTCGGCATTGTAGCCGTATACTAGGACATTGGCATGCTCCGTTTTCAGTGCTGTAGGGAGGAGGTCGGTCGGCCAGTAGATTCCGTTTTTGGCTGTCCATGTTTTTTTCGGGTCGCCGTTGAGGCCGTGGACTAGGACGATGTCTGCTTTTGCTTGGGGATGGCTGTAGACGGTCGTGAGCTCGTACCGGGAAGGGCTTTTGTTGATTGTGCCTTCGGTTGACTGGGGAAGTGTGTGATGTTAGTGGGCTGACCATTCTTGGTTGGCGAGGCAGTGGCCGTCTCGACAAGAAACCCAACAGGATACGGCCCGGTCCGAGGCGCTTGTCAGGGACCAGAGGCATCTTACCCGTCGAGGCAGTAATAAGTGTCGAAGTCTTGAAGGACTTCTTCGAAGAATGAAAGAAGGAACCGATAAACGAGATGATACTCCAGGTCGGTTTGAACCGTGAGAAGTACTCACCATGCTTGCTATATCAACAAGAAGCCCCAACGAATAAAGAAGAAAAAGATGTTTTAGCTGGCAACCCTTCGAATCCCAAAACGGTGTGGATGGGACGGAAGAGGCGCAGAACAACAGGTAAGCAGGCCTACCCAGACCTTTTATATGGAATCGACTTTTGTAAATTGAGATGGAGCCCGGCAGTCAAATGGGTAAACATCCCTTGGAAAAAAAAAAAAAACCCCCCCAACTAATCAACACGGTGTGCAACATGATGAAAGTTCATTATATGTCTCCGTTCTTTGGTCCACCAGTGGCCCGTCAGCGGACCTTGACACAAGGCAAGACTTGAATCGGACATGTCGTATGAACGGTTTTTTGTCGGGCCCTGATGAGGCAGCCGGATCATTAGAGAAATAGGACATCTCGGGGTGGAGGCAGTGAATGTGGAAAAGTGAGTGTCACAAGACCGCAGTTTTGGGGTCATTTGGGCCCTCCCCAAGAACTTTCTTGGGTAGCGTCGAATTGTCTCAGTTGGCAACCACCAAAACCTTCGCAAACTTAGAAAACCGAGAATAACGCTTCTCCGTTGGAAGTACGAAGGTGTGCACGAGTATGTGTCGAAGTTGGCTTCCGTTGAACCCGCGATGTTGCTGTGGCCGAAGCCTGAGCCGGCGTTTTTTTTTTTTTTTCTACAGGGGATGTTAAGGAACTGTAAAATGATTCGCCGCGGTTTTCTGGCATCAACAAAAGTTTGTGCCACACTCAATCGGCACTTGTGTCCCGGAACACTCTCCGCGCAAAAAGTGCCGAGTGCATCTCCATGCGTGCTCTAGACTATATAAGCATTATGGACCTCGATTAGCCGCCATTTGGAGTAGTTGGCGTGTTGCGTTGATAGCGTTGCATTATAGAGTAGAAAAGACCTCATCGCCAGACCCGACTGACCGCAACGTGCCGATGATGACGATGCGGTTGATGATTAGTTGCTGACAGTCAAAGTGCAAACATGACATTCGCCTGTGGGTAACTGTAGGAGAAGAGTAGTCATTGTGAGTTATCTAGATAACGCGTGGGAGGAAACCAGCGCATGTTTAGGGAGCGTCCGGTTTCGAGACTTGTGAATCTGGGATCAAGACCCAGGAACATATGGCACCAGCGCCGATGCTTTCCTGTCTGTCAGACAAGCGTACGATTAATCTTGAATGGTCGTAGCCCAGCCTTCTTCCTGGAGAGGGTGCAGCGGTGTGGATGTGCTGGGAGAGTCAACTCTAAATCTTTAGACCCTATCTAGCCGGATGGCTACTATTAAGAGGTGTAACACGGGGTTTGTGAATGGAAAATATTCTCGGATGGTTTCCTGGGACGCTGTGTGATCTCGGCCGTTCCTATACGAGCCTTCTGGAGCGGCCGTATATGATAATATTGATGCCTGCGCGGTTATCTTTTGACACGTCGGTGGAGATAAACAGTCCGCCGGGCACTAACCGCGATCGCTATGCCCGAAAACTGACGCATCGTGACAGACAATAGGTTGCGCTAAACTCCCCTTTGAGACAAATGACTTTTTCAACGGCGATGCGAAAGCGCCCCCCACGAGACTGTCGCTCAAACCCAAATATAGCCCCTTTTAGGTATAAAGTGTGCCGAGCAGAGTGGCGATGGTAATCAGTGTTGTCACAACTGTCTTATTTTTTTGGCGCAAGCATGAGGACGTACTCTCTTGTGCTCGAACCAAACTGTACCATGTCTTTGTTTCGCAGCTCAAGATATCGGCTCTCGGGAACCTTGTCGCCATTGAGCATGGTGCCGTTTGCGCTCTCCAAGTCGATCAGGTACGGTTTCACTCGGCCGATCTTGTCGCCAAACTCATTGCGCTTCTCAGTATGGCGGAACTGAATTACGGCATGTTGCTTGCTGATGCTGGGGTGCTCTGCCGGTAGATCGACAACGGCCGACTCTCTTCCGATTAGCCAGCAGCTCCGGGTGTTGAGATCAATCGTGTCAACGATATCTTGTCCCTTGAATATGAACAGCTTCCATTCGTCCCGGGGTGACGCCTTTCGGGCTTCTGGTGGTTCGTGGTATTTCAAGGTAACGGTGGTTCCATCAGCCTGGGCAACGGAATTCGAGGCAGCTGCTAAAGCCCCAGAATTCCCAAAGTTGGGCTTTTCTACTGGCTTGGGGGGTTCCTCGCCATTGCTAACTGCAAAGGAGTCGTCCTGAGAAGGTAGCGGCCCGTTCCGTTTGATGAGGCTTTGTCGGTTGTCTGGTTTGGCGCCACCTTTGTCCTCGTCACGTAGTCGTCTCGGCTGGTTGTCTGGGGTATGTCTCCTTCGCTGATCTCTATCGTCTCTTCCCACGCCTTCATCGTAATCTCGATGACGACGAGACGATCGGGCCTCTGGAGATCTTGATCTCGACCGGCGCTTTCCGCTGTCTCTCTCTCTGCTCCTTTGCCTCCGGCTTCCTCGGTCCCGATCTCCATGTTCGTCCCTGTCTCTTCGCTTCCGTCTCTCTCTGGAGCGCGATCGTCGGTCTCGCGAATCTGGTGATTTCGAGCGGCGACGGTGCAGTCTTTCCTTATCCCTTTCCTTTCCCCCCTCTCTGTCCCGAGAGCTATCTCTCCTGTTGCGGGCTCCTAGGTCTTCATCCCGGTGCGTTCTCTTTCGGTCCTCCCGGCCATCTTGCGCGTCGTTGTCGTACCTCGACCGACGCGATGTAGAATCGACGTATTTGGTGGAATCGTCGCCCATTGTTTGTAATACGCGTCAGGGTGCGTCGGACTCGTGCAGAGCAATAAGAGATATTCAAAGTTTAGAAGACCTCTATCGGGTGCAGTATCCTTCTCTGGCGCCGGCAATTGATGTGAATCGCGAAAGGAAAATGCCACCAAAAATGGGGATAAGGCTTCGCTTCTGGTGCTGGGAGCTCCCCCCACAGTGGGGCAAGCTAACACCCGCTCAGCTACCAAACAGCGACGTCGACCTAAGCAGGGGCCTCCTACACTTACCGCGACGTCAAGGCCAGCAGAGCACAATCATTGCATACCATCAAATAGTTATATAATTAGGCACCATCTTCTATTTTTTTCTTCTTGTTCTACTTTTTTTTTTTTCATTCTCTCTCGATACGGAATCGCATCTTGAAAATGAACATTATTTCGTGCTGCGCCTTCGATTCCAAGATTGCCCCAATGTCACAAACCAATTGATATGACGCAAGTCAGTAATAATATCCGGAATTCTTCCCTTTGGGTTTTTTTCCGGAATGCGGATCGGCCGTCATCAATAACCCCCAGTTCCTCCACGGCGGGACCAGACCTTCGTTTAAGAAATACAACGTAGGTTAGTATTTGGACTGCGAGTCTGCATCGGACTTGCCGACTGGGGTTTGCAACATTCCAAGGGCAAAGTGTCTGAGCTCTCAGCTCTCTCGTGCTCATAAAGGGTAAAGCCCCTTGGAACTTTTGCCGCCTCAGAGATCGGGGGAGGCAAATCTTGGGAAGATCTTGAAACTCAGGATCTGATTGTTCGGGAAAAGGAATAAATATCCATCGGCTCCAATATTTCGAGAGCGTACGGAGTGTCGGATTACCAGCGTGGCAATAAAGGCACGCAGCCAGTGTCAGCACAGCTGGAAAAAGCAACCCAACAAGATTCTCAAGGTACGCATGATGAACACCACAAAGGTGAGCAGGTGTTGGATTTGCGAACTGGGTTAGACGCATGTCCCGGCCTGCAGGCAGCCAAGCAGGGGCCCCCACTCCTCCAGAAAGTCCCGGTCAAGAGTCAAGTGCGCAATGCACGGACTCCACCAGATGACTCTGGGCTTACATAAACCTTCTTGACACAGGCAGGCTCACACGAGGTTCTTGGCCTGTTGGAGCCTGGTCTTCCCACCTTCCCGCATTCGCTCCTTCTATCAGTCACCACCGACCGACTTCCCGACTTCCCTTCGCTTCATCCGTGTCCGGCCAAGCATAGCGTTCTCTCCTCACCAAAACCACCTGCATACTTGAATCCACATACCAATCACCACCTCGCCACAACCATCCACCTGAAGTGTCGAGCTCATCCGCGGCCGTCGTCTCCTTCCTCCCTTCCCTTTCCCAATCCTGCGGCGCCACCACCGCCAATAACCACAAAACGCAGCCTTCATCCCTTTCCTTTGCTCAGGTGGCGCTGCCAGACGCCCGTGCCGCCTTCAGAACTAAAAAGCCGCAACCATTCCCCCATTAACCAGAAAGCGGAAAGCCGCTGAGGCGACGATATCCTCCTCTGACAACACCGCTGCTCCGAACAAGAGGATCATCGCCTCAGCAGGCTCCGAAAAGGGACCGGCCCCCCCTACTCCCCTTACCACCACATCCAACGACATGGACACAGACGACGACTTCATGTCCAACGTCTCTAGCGAAGAGGAGGACATGATGCCGGACGACAGTGACAACGACTTGTCGGGTGACGATGGTATGTCTTGGGTGCGATTCTATTGCTTCTCTTGAGGTCGCGGCGCTAATGAACAACCCAAAACAACACAGACTTTGATTTCGACGACGAGCCCGACCCGGATATCGACATGCAACAGGATTTTGGACAAAAGAAGAAGGCGGCGTATGACATCACCTTCAAGGTCTACCAGCCGCAAGACATCCAGAAGCAGCAGGACGACTTAATAAAAGAGGTCAATATGATTCTTGACATCAATAAGGAAGAGGCGGCCATCTTGCTTCGTCATTTCCGTTGGAACAAGGAGCGTCTTATTGAAGACTATATGGAAAAGCCCTCTCAGGTGCTCGAGGCTGCCGGTCTTTCCGAGAGCTCCGCGGAGGCACCTAGGCTAAAATCCATTCCCGGGTTCGTCTGCGACATTTGCTGCGAGGATGAGGAGGGGCTCCAGTCATTTGCGCTCAAGTGCGGACACAGATACTGCGTGGATTGTTACCGCCAATACTTGGCGCAAAAGATTGTTGAAGAAGGCGAGGCTGCGCGCATTCAGTGCCCCTCTGACGACTGCAACCTCATCATCGATGCCCGTTCGCTCGACCTGCTTGTCACGCAGGATCTTACGGATCGATACCATAAGCTGCTCAATCGGACTTATGTGGAGGACCGGGATTCACTTAAGTGGTGCCCGGCCCCCGACTGTCAGAATGTCGTCGAGTGCGGCATCAAGAAGAAGGATTTGACGCGCATAGTGCCAACTGTAGCCTGCCTCTGCAGCATGCGCTTCTGCTTTGGATGCCCAAACGAAGACCACCAACCGGCTCCTTGCGACCTGGTCAAGAAGTGGCTCAAAAAGTGCGCCGATGATTCCGAGACGGCGAACTGGATCTCTGCCAACACGAAGGAATGCCCCAAATGCAACAGCACCATAGAGAAGAATGGCGGTTGCAACCACATGACGTGCCGCAAATGCAAGCACGAGTTTTGCTGGATGTGCATGGGACTCTGGTCCGAGCACGGAACCAGCTGGTACAACTGCAACAGGTTTGAAGAGAAGAGCGGCACCGAGGCCAGAGATGCCCAGGCCAAGTCCCGGGTGTCGTTGGAGCGTTACCTGCACTACTACAATCGATATGCCAACCACGAACAATCCGCACGGCTGGACAAGGAGATGTATCTCAAGACGGAGAAAAAGATGGTCCAGCTGCAGAAGGAGTCGGGCATGTCCTGGATCGAAGTTCAATACCTCAACTCGGCGTCGCAGGCACTCCAGACGTGCAGGAGGACGCTCATGTGGACGTATGCGTTCGCCTTTTACTTGGCCCGGAACAATCTTACCGAGATTTTCGAGGACAATCAAAAGGATTTGGAGATGGCGGTTGAATCTCTGTCTGAGATGTTTGAGAAGCCCGTCCAGGAGCTGGCCGATTCAAAGCTCAAGGTCGACATTATGGACAAGACCTCGTATTGTAACAAGAGACGAGTGATCCTGTTGGACGACACTGCTCAAAATTTGGCAGAGGGTAAGTTGTCCGTTTTGGCTCATGGAAAGTTTTTGGGAATTGAGAGCGGAGCTAACAATTTTGTCCGATACAGGGCGATGGACATTTAATGTTGAGTTCACCAATCCTACACCAATCTCCAACACCAAGGGCTCAAGCTCTCGGAGATAGAGACTTCTTTGGCATCAAACTCGTTTAATTGTTGTGCCTTTCTGAGGCGATGCTTATAAATTTCGGAATCTTTGCACAAAAATGCAAGGTATAAATATTGCATGCCTAGGGCGTCCTTTTTTTTTTTTTTTTTTTTTTTATTGCCTTTTTATTTTTCTTATTTTTTAACTGCTGTTTAACCTGGTTCTGATGGGCGGTGGAAGGGTCATTGGCAGGCAGGCAGGCATCCACGGGCATATTTTGGGATTTTTGTGTTTATTAGTTTGGTGGTCTTGTAGCGGCATCATCAGTGTGCGAGCATGTATGGTCTAGACTGTTGATGAAACAGCGGCAGCGATGGGTTGAGATCTCACCATATTAGATTCATTATTAAACGAACTTTTAAAGTACCTAATACGCAAAGTTTGGCTCGGGTGGGGTGTTGGGGGGGGGGGTGGGTGTGATCATGTGTAAAGTAATCAAAAGTGAACCATCTAGTAGAGTACTAACGGAAAGACAGTCGAGAGATGTGATCCAGTTCCCGGGTCGGAACAATTGTCTCGTCTCTCCCCTCCGCAACCACGGGAATGTGGGGTATACGATTTCCCGGCTCATGGATCGGTCGGGGTAATCCCCTCAACCGGCAGCTGGACTGTTGGTCTCAAAGTTTTGGTGGGCCGAAGAGGATTAGTCTAATATATTTGGTAAACATTTTACCATGTGGCTTTTTTTGTTTTGTGTTTTTTTGGGGGGAAAACAAAAAATTATAGTTTGGTCGTGTTGAACTTGTAGTTAGCTTCCGTGTTTCACCGTTGTTCGGATCACATCTCTAGAGAAGGAAGAACTCTTTTGGAGGCTGCAGAACAATTATCCGCTTGGCCACGAGCAAGAACCAGCAAAAACTCGCTCTAACCACCTGGACGGAGAGCCGAGTGGATGCGTCTTGTGCCGAAGGGACGTGCCGGGACAGGGATCACGGGCAGAGCCATTCGCTCACTCGGCCGCTCGGCCGCTCGGCCACCCACGGAGGAAAGTTAAGAACAAGAAGGGCCAAGACAACAGTAATAGTAATAGATGCGATTCCCATCCCTCTGTCCTCCTCATTTTTATTTCTCTCCTTCAGTCTGTTCTGGTATTCTTGTATCGTGATACCCTCATTTTCCTCTCTCTTTTTCTGTAGTGGTTCTCGGGCCACTGATCTAATTGCCGAGCGAGCACTGAGCACTCTCACCCCTCCAGTGAGAGTTAGTTATACCTTGAATACCCGCACATCAATTCGTCTTCCCCTTCCATTCTCACATCCGCATCATATACACATACACCCACGCCCACACACACACACACACACACTCTCTCTCTCTCTGTCTGTCTGTCTGTCTGTCTGTCAGGATGCCTTCAGCAGCGCTCTGCATGAGAACCCTCAGGGCCTACTCCAAGTATGGCCAGAACCACGCGGCGCTCTTCGCCCGGGCCTTTTCCGTCACCTCTCGGCGGGCCGAAATCAACAAGGTCTACCCCTCGGCCGCCGAGGCGCTCAAAGACATGAAGCCAAACTCTACCCTCCTCTGCGGCGGCTTCGGCCTCTGCGGCGTGCCCGACACCCTGATCAACGAAGTCCACAACAAGCCCGAGCTCACCGGGCTGACGGCCGTGTCCAACAACGCCGGCACCGACTCGTCAGGCCTTGGCAAGCTCCTCAGGACCAAGCAGATCAAGAAAATGATCGCCTCCTACATCGGCGAGAACAAGACGTTTGAGCAGATGTATCTCACCGGCGAGGTCGAGCTCGAGCTCACCCCGCAGGGAACCCTCGCAGAGCGCTGCGCAGCAGGCGGCAAGGGGATCCCCGCCTTCTACACTCCGGCGGCCTTTGGCACCGTCGTGCAGACGGGCGAACTTCCCCTGCGCAACAACCCGGACGGAACCCCTGCGCAGTACTCGTACCCCAAGGACGTCAAGGTCTTCAACGGCAAATCCTACCTCCTCGAACATTCCATCGCCGGCGACTACGCCTTTGTGAAGGCTTACAAGGCCGACAGGCTCGGCAACTGCCAGTTCCGCCTCGCCGCCAACAACTTCAACGGCGCCATGGGCCGCAACGCGAAGATGACCATCGTGGAAGCCGAGCACATCGTCGAGCCCGGCGAGATCCCTCCCGAGAGCGTTCACCTGCCCGGCATCTACGTCAAGCGCGTCATCCAGTCCACGGTCGACAAGAGCATCGAGAAGTACACCTTCTCGCCCGATCCCGATTCGCCGCCCGCCTCGCCCAAGGAGTCTGCTCTCTTGGGCTCGGGCGAGACCAAGGCCAAGAGGGAGAGGATCGTCCGCCGCGCTGCCAAGGAGTTCCAGAACGGCATGTACGCCAACCTCGGCATCGGCATGCCCATGCTCGCCCCCGGGTTCGTCGGCGAGGACGTCGAGGTTATGCTCCAGTCCGAGAACGGCATTCTCGGGCTCGGCCCGTACCCCGTCAAGGGCAAGGAGGATGCCGATCTCATCAACGCCGGCAAGGAGACGGTCACCCTCAAGCCCGGCGCGTCCGTCTTCGGGTCCGAGGAGTCCTTCGGCATGATTCGTTCCGGGAGGATCAACCTCACCATCCTCGGCGCCATGCAGGTCTCGGCCACTGGCGATTTGGCCAACTGGATGCTTCCCGGCAAGGTCAAGGGGTTCGGCGGTGCCATGGACCTCGTTTCCAACCCTTCGGCCACCAAGGTCGTCGTCACCATGGAGCACACCGACAAGAAGGGCAACCCCAAGATTGTGAAGCAGTGCGCTTTCCCCTTGACCGGAAAGGCTTGCGTGAGCAGAATCATTACTGAGCTGGTGAGTTTTTACCCTTATTTTCAGTATATACCTACCATTGGGAAATGTGCTTTTTTTTTTTTTTTTTTGGATTGCTGACAAAACTTTAAAAATAGGGTGTTTTCGATGTCGACTTTGCTCACGGCCTTACCCTTATCGAGATCGCTGACGGCGTTACTGTTGATGAGATCAAGTCCAAGACCGAGGCCCCATTCCACGTCGCTGAGGACCTTAAGCCCATGCTCTAATCCTTTTTTATTTTTTATTTTTTTTTATTTTTTTGAGTTTGGAGTTTGGTGAGGTAGAGAAGACCCAGTGAGAGAAGAGAAAAAAAAGGGGGGGGGGGGGTTGGCTAAAATTCCCCGAACTTGAACCAGTTCTTGGGCTGATAATTCGATATCGAATTGGGCGGTTCAATCTTTTAACGACTGTATATCATATTGTGCATTTAGCGATATTTTTTGGGGGGGGTTTTAAAACTTTTACTTTTTTCTCATGTCGAAGATTTCGCCTGGAGTACCTAGATAGGTATATTTTTATTTGCTTCATTTCTTTTATACAAGACGATTTGTTGATTATGACATTTTGGATTTTTCAAGTTCGAATAAATTATCTCGATATGAATCATGGAGAAATAGAACAGGTAGAACAGGTAGAACACCCAGTCTAGATAACTGTTTTCTCTTTTACCTCAGACATAAGGTACCTTCAATGCCATTCTTGCCCTTGCCCGGCCTCCCCTGTCTCTCTTCCTCGCCTATCCTAACGTGACTTTGCACACCCCATCCTTTCCCATGCCAAAAAACTTGATCTCGTCAGACTCGCTCAGGGCCATCTTAGCATGCTGATGAGCCCCTTTTCCGTCATCACCCTTCTTGGGCGGTGGCGGGAAATCCATATTCACATCTTGCCAATCCGCAAACACGCCCGACTTTCCAATCGTCAGGCTGCCCTTCGCAATTGGCTTGTCCTCGCCCCCCTTGAAGGCGTTATAGCTCTCGTATACCGACACCTTGTGCTTGGCACCAGGTACCAGCCTCAACCCAGGAGCTTCGAGCCGGATCTTTTTGGTTTTTTCGTCCAGCGGCCTGTCATCGCCACATTTATCACATTAGCAACCTCGGGTGTTTTCTCAAATGGGAATAGGGGTAATACTAAACAAGATGACCAAAAAGAATGAGAAAAAAAAAAAAAAAAAAAAAAAACTAAAACTCACAGAGGCTGAACGCTCCCCTCAAACACGTCGTCGAACACGACGACCAGCGCTCCGCTGCCCAACTGATCATCCGTCAACTTGGTCTCGCCCAAATCCAGCTCAACCTTGTCGCCACAAATCTGCGCGTTCGGCGCGGTCCTCAACAGGTGATCGATGTGCACCTCCCCGCAGGCGCCGTACAGGTAAAACGGCATCCTGTCCGGGTACGACTTCTCGAGCGCGGCGTAGCTCATCGACTCCTTGACCACCACCTTGACGTTCTTCAGCTTGAAGGTGAAGAGCGGAGGGTCGTGCTCGGGATCGGACGGGATGCCCTCGTCCATCCTCCACTCGGCCTCGGCGTGGCTCGGGCTCGTCAGGTCCTCGAGGTAGGCAGGGGCCAGGTTGGCAATCGTGTAGAACTTGCCCGGGTTGTCGTCGCGCAGCTTGCGGTACTTATCCCGGATCTCGTCCGGGAGCTCGGCAGAGATGACCAGCTGCCACCTGTGGTTCGCCATGTGGAACATGGGTATGTGCACCGCAAAGATCTTGTCGGCGGAGCCCTGGACGACGAAGCCGTGAATGTCCGGGGTCAGCGTGTTGCGCTTCTGGGCCCGCTCGACCTCCTCCTGCGCGATCTGCCGGAAGGACGCCGCCAGGCCCTCGAGGAACGGAGAGTCGGTCGGCCACGGGCTCATGGTGACGTTGACCAGGAACCTCAGATCCCCCCGGGCGGGCGTGGCGCCGTCGTCGAGCTGCAGCCTCGTCTTGTAGGTGCTCAGGCACCTTCCGTAGGCCTCCTCCTCAAAGACCGACGACGTCAGAAACAGCGGCCTCTCCTGGATCTTGTCCTCGGTCGACGTGACCGAGAGCCGCGAAAAGATCCTCTGGTTGAGATAGTTGGCCTCGCCCACGTCAGTGTTTGCGACTTTGGGCTCGCCCTGCTTCCTGGCAAACTTGAAGTTGCATCCGAAGGCGTTGATCATCAGATCGCCTCCCAGCTTCTCGAGAAACTTCCACGTCTCCTTGTCCTTGACCAGCACCTCATTTTTCACCCCCAGGATCTTCTCCCTGATCCTCTCCTTCTCTGCTTCCACGTCCTCCTTGGACCCTCCGGCCTTCTCGCTCGGCAGCCTGACGAGCGGAACGACAATCAGGTCGTCCCCCTCGTCCTTGCCCGTCATCGTGGCCCAGTAGCAGTACAGCTTGGTGCAGGTGAAGACGGCCTCCCCCAACAGCCGGCCGTAGCCTTCCTTGTGGATTCCCAGCGTCCTGTGAGTTAGCCAGGTCGCGACGGCCGAAGCGCCCGGCTTGCTCCCCTCGACGCCGTAGACGCCCATCGACTCGCCCTCGTCGCCCTGGTGGAAGACGATGGGGCTGGTCCAGGTGACGAGGTACCGCATCCTGCCGTCGCGGTAGCACAGCCCGCCCGCGGGGTAGTTGATGTACCCGGACTTGTGCGGGTCGATGGTGATGCTCTCGGCGTGCTTGAGGTTCCTCAGCTGCTCCTGGGTGTGCTCCTGCAGCTGGAGCGAGGGGACGAGAGGCCCGGGAAGCATGGGGCCCCTCTCGACGCTCCTCAGGGTGGAGGCGAAGTACCCTCCCCACGCGGCGTCGCAGTGGATCGCGAACGACAGGCCAGAGGCCTGGAACTCCTCCCGCATCTCGGCGATGGCCTTGACGGGGTCGCAGGCGCCGTGCTCGGTCGAGCCGATGATGGCCACGACGCCGAACACGGGCGTCTCTTCATCCAGGCACTTTTGCAGCTTCACTCTCAGGTCGCACACGTCCATCCGCGCGTCTTCGTCGACGTGGACGTCGATAAAGTTGCGCGAGCCGATGCCGGAGATGGCGCCGCCCTTGGGCCACGAGTAGTGCTTGGTGGCGCTGACGAAGAAGTTGCCGGGCTTGACGCCGAATTCCTTCTCGAGGGCGTCCTTGGAGACGGTCTGGATCAGGTAGTCCTTGAGGGCTGTCTGGAGGAACGCCGGGGTGATGGAGTATTCATCCCCCAGCCGGGTGGGGAGTTCCAAGATGGTTGCGGGCGTGAGGTTGAGGAGCTCCCAGACGGAAAGCTCCAAGAAGGGTTTTGTCTCGCCCTTGCATGTCTTGACCGCGAACGGGGGGTCGACTGTTCGCAGGAAGGAAAGTTTGGGGTTCTTGGTGATGGCTAGTTTGAGGGATAAGGGGTAAAATTTGAGATTTCGGACTGGGGAGGTGTTAGCGGGTGGGATTGGTGGTGAATCGGGAAGAGTAATTTGGGGGCGCTTACTTGACCAGATAGCTTCTAGATTGGCTACGGAGCCGTCCTAGTTATTTAAATCTATCAGTCTGGTGTTGTATTGAATGACGGAGCTTGTGAGCAACTGAAAGCCTCTTACGCAAGTGACATGTCCCCACGGCTGAACACCAGAACGGGATTCGTAACCCAGCATTTCGCACAGGTCCTCACCGACTTCTCTCTCTAGTTTGGTGGTGTAAGGGCTGGCTTCGGTGGCAACGTTGTTGGGGTTGTACATCATGGTGGTCATGTCTAGATGAACCCAGGTCAGCCAACCAACCAAGACAGAAAGGGTGAATTTCGGAGTTGGGTACGGTAGCTTGTGACTTACACCCGACAATACTAGCAAGGGACGTGTCCATGTTCATGTGGCCGTTGTATCTGGGAGACCAGAAGGGAATGGATGTTGCAGCCAATGTCCCGGAGAGCTCGCTGACGTATTCTTGAAGCTCCTGAACGCTCTCCTGGAACCCCTCGGTCTGTATCATCTCGGCGGTGATGAAGGCGGGATCATCCGGCATGTACTGCTGTCTCGCCTTGCGCTGGTCATTTAGAACATGGGAGAAGATGTCACTGAGAATCTGGAAGTTCTCGGCCTTGGGACCCAGGAAGTAGGACCCAACCCTGGCGTGGGCGAGTCTGTCCGGGTCGTCGGCCATTGCTGCAGTGGATAGAGGTGGTTTGTAGTAAATAAGTCGAGTATAGTACCTAATCAGCAGAACAATCCTCAAAAGACTGGTGTGCTCTGCGGGTTCTAGATATTACCTGTTGAGTTCTGAGAAGAAGCGAGGGGGAGACTCCAAGGCCATGCTTTTATACACACGCCACCTCACCTCCTTCAGGTTACTCAGATATAAGAAGGCACTCCTTTGTATCATCGTCGTCATGGTCAACAACACAACCCCGCGTTGCCGTCAGAAGAAATAAAAAACAAAAGGGCAGCCAGCCATCGACGACATACTCGTGTAACACGGACTTCATCTTCCCCATCGGGACTCCCACCATGCATATTATTGATCAAGAGCTTCAGCAGCCATTGGTCACCCTTCTCGGCCTGCATAAAGACAGCTAGCCACAAACACCATCTTTTCGTCACTTTGTTATGAGAACCTCTTTGTTCTAGACCTGCGTGATGAAAAATGATTGGGAGGTTTGACGTCCAGTCGCGGTGTTATTCATTACTGTAAGTAATTGCTTCCCCTCATCCTCGCGGTGGCCTGCCGGGCGGCGATCATAACATGACTAGAGCTGGAGTTGTGCGTGTTATTACGAATTGAGGGGGTAAAGCCGGACAACAAGTGGGGAGCTGAAATGCAACTACACCAAAACATCTGATCTCGCAGCTGACGGAGACGATGATAGTTGCTACATCTGGAGTTATGGGCGTTCTAATGACTACAAGACAACATAAAGTTGGAATTTTCGTTTTTTACTGTTTGTCTTGCAGAAGCGGTTGCCGCGGGAGGAAGTGAAATAAAATGCGCGAAAAGGAGGGTAAGCGAATAGGAAGGTGGAAAAAAAAAAAAAAGGGGGGGGGGGGAGGTGAAGGTGTAGATAGACAGCCATGATGATGGAGATATATGTATCTATGTATTGTAAATACATACATAAACTCGAGCGATTTAGAGGGAATAAACTGCACGTTTCTGTGTGGGAGAGTACATCGTCGTTGCCAGCAAGAGAAGCAAGCTGCAGTGAACTTTCACCCTCAAGATGATACAAATTAGACTAGATGCTTCCAATGTCACGCTCAACTTTCTGCACCTCACATTGGAGGATGGCACCTCACTTGGAATCTAATTCGCCATTCAGGATACAAACAGTCACTCAGTTCAAACGGTGCAAGCCAATGCATCAGCAATGTGCTCGATCCATTCGTAACTACAATATATCTCGAGCATTACTTTTTTTTTGGTCATTCCACATTTACACCGATGCAGTAGCAACCCCGGCAAATCATTTTCCTTCTTGGTTGTCAAACTTTTATTCCTTTCTCCATTAAGCAGACCCCAACACATGCTGAGCGAGCGAAACGCTGGTGCCGGTATGATCGGGCTCGACATTGATAGACTTGACCTTTCCGTTCTCAACAATGATCGAGTACCGCCTGCTCCTCAGCCCGCCAAAAATGGGCTCATTGACAAACCCCATATCCATCGCCTTGGTGAATTTGCCCTCTGGGTCCGCAAGGAATCGAACCTTTTATTTTTGATCATTATTAGCGTCCGACATTTCGAGCATTTTTATAGATTATTGATGAGCGTTTATGCCGAGGAAACTTACACCAAAATCAGACGAGGGGTCCAGATCTGCTCCCCAGGCCTTCATGACAAAGACATCGTTGACTGACACCACGGCGACCTGATCATAGTCTTTAGTCTTTGGGTGCTGCATAAAGCCGGGGATGTGCGTGGCTGAGCATGAGGGAGAGAAAGCGGCGGGAACACCCAGAATGATCATTGAGTTGAGACGGGATGCCTCGTTGGCGAGGTTGACCTTGTTGCCGGGGCTGCCTTCCTGGAGCGCGTCAAGGTCGGGTAGAGGGTCGCCGACCTTGATGAAGGCGGGGCGGGTGCTGTGGAAGCTCCGGGCAGCGAAGCTGGCGGCGGCGGGGATCCGGCGAGGGGCTGAGGTGCGCAGAGCGCGGGTGATGGTTGGGACGATCATTCTCAATGGGTGGTGTGAGGTGATTGGGGATTGGTGTGTTGATGCGAGACTCAATTGACAAAAAAAAGTACTCCGGGTAGAAGGTATTGGGTAATTAATAAGGTAGCTACCTACCGAGTACGGAGTAATAGCTCTCAGTAGCTATGGTGGTAAATATCGTTATATCCCATACACCCAGCTTCAAATGACATCACGTACCTATGCGACAAGGGTAAGCTCCCAAGCAACCTATCCTGTGCTTCAGCGGCCGAGCGGGTATAAGCGGAGCTCTCCATAGCAACCAAAACCCGTCGCCTCCTAGTACAGGAAAATATCACGGTCAACCAGCATATTCATGTCTGCAAGTCGGGTTGTTTGGTATGCGGCCGCAACCAAAAAGTCACCAGCGACCCTTTTCACAAATTGTCATGTAAAACCGGGGACAAGCAAGAATCGGGAGGGTGTTGCCGAGATCAATGGAGAGGCGGTCGAGCTCTGTGTGGCTGCACAAGCGCGCGAAGGCGAGGCCAACAAGGGGGTCATCAAGGTTCTCAGCGAGGTTGAATACCCATTTATTGTCCCTGGTCCAGTTTGATTCATACATCTGACTCTGGATTTAGGTTTTTGACCTTCCCAAGTCAAACATTCAGATCGTAAATGGGCTAAAGTCCAAAAACAAGACAATCGCCATCGTCGGAGCTTGGGTCAACACTGGCGAGGAGGAATGTTTGAAGCGCGCTCGCGAGTATCTAGAAAAAGCCAAGGATGATGCATAGCCAACTCTGAGCGGCGGTCATCATAAGCGTCAATACAGGGAGAGGATTGCGCCGTTTTCTTTGGCTAGGCTAGACCTCATCCAGTCGAGGGTCGATGGGTGAGTTATGCTGTAAGGTTATTTCTTATCACATCCCCTCATCACCTCAAACCCCTACCTCTAGTTGTGCCCCTTGCAATTCCAGTTCCTCTCGCGCCCCTCGTCCCTGTTCCTGTGCTAGTCCCGCCTCTGCCTCCCCTCGTTGAAGTCCCCCCTCTTGTTGACGATGACGCCCCTCTCACACCCGGCGGCGGTAGTCTCGACTGTCGACCTGTTCTTGCAGGGGTTTGGAATTTTTGGGTTGTTCTTGATGAGGTAGGCGGGTTATCGACAAACGAAGTATCCGTCGTCCTAATCATAAATCAGCCTTCATTCTTCCCACCGTCCTCCATACCTGTTTGTCTGTGCTCACATAAACGTAGTCTCGCCTTCAAACGCTCCCACACCTCCTCCCGTCACACGGCCCTGTGGGGCTGACCCTCCTAACTGTATTCTTTGGTTCTCCTCCTCCTCTTTTTGTTTCATTCTCCGGAAGCTCTCGGGCATCGGCCCCTCGGGAAAGTCGACACAGAATGCGTTCATGTTGAGCCCGTACAGGAAGGAAGCAAAACTTTCGCTGAAGCGTGCCAGCGACTCGTGCATAAGCTGAAAGTGCATCATGTTGGCTTCGAGGTCCGCCATGGCGTCTGACAGCTCGGCGAAGCCCGGTTCGAAGGCATTGAGAGGGAAGGAAGCTGTATCGCCTTGTACGCTCGACCGGGCAGAGTCGCGGAAGGATGATCGGGAAGAGGGACGGAGAGGAGTTGTCGGTCGGGAGCGCGAAGTAGAACGTTGTCGGGATTGGGAAGCTGACCCCTGATGTCGGTGCTGTCGTCCAGACATTTTTATCTGTTTTGTGGATTGGCGATGCTGTTGTTTCTATTATTCCCAACCCAACCAAGAACCGAAACACCACACACGCAAACAGAGCCCAGGCACTGCGGGGCAGAAATTAGCGAGCTCGAGCGCAAGCCGGGGCAGGCACGCGATGCCCACTCAGACGGGACGCGCGTTGGCTCCCCACCAAATTCGTTATTCGGTAGGTAAACCAGCCTAGGCAAACACAGTGGGCACGTGCACTAATTGATACGTCTGCCAAGACGGAATCACCAAGCGGGATGATGGCGTTCTGGTATTTCACGCAGTCTCAGCGGTTCAAGTTTCCGAGGGGTCGGAGGGACGGAAATCTGCTATATCCGTATTTGCTAGTCTAGGTAATTTGGTGCCTCCACTGCTTGTCGCCGAGCATCTGCCCGTTATGCCGATTCCCGATTCCTAGTGTAGATGCCATTTCTCAATTTTCTGATAATCCAGATTGTAATTTACCATTGCCTACCCATGAGCACACACACACAGACACACACACACACACACACACACACACACACACACACACACACACACACACACACACGCATGTAAAACCTATTCCCCCGTGCTTCGTATTCACAGCCGGGTTTGCAAAAGCTGCGCCATAATTACCCACTGTGCCATCTCCCCAGCCTTGGAACGCAGGCAAGGCCGGGTTAGTTAGAGCACCAGCAGCGGCCAACTGAAGCGTAGGATTTCACCTATTTCCGGTACTCATCTTACCTGCTGCTACCTATGCACTCGTCGCTGGCTCTCCCACACCGGCACCTTCATCGCTTCTTCGCCCTCAGAAATCAGAGTCTTCGTGCCACTTCAGGTCTGCCGTCTCATTGCGCTCGGTTTTCCGTCGCACGAGCGCACCCAGCTTTAGCGTCCTCCATTGCCTCGCTTAAACCGGCAGCTCGAAAACTCTCATCGTCACGGCAACTCTCACTTAAACAGCCCCTGAGCCTGAACTCAACTCACGCCCACGGCACCAAACTTCACAGCTCCGTCTCAGCTTTCCTTCTCGCTGCTCTAGCGGCCGGAGTGATCTTCTCGGCATACTACTCTCGTAAACGGCGAGGAACAGCTCCTCACTCATCAGCGTCGCAAGACTTCACCCTCTCACCCGAAGACCTCGCCATCATGACCGGAGAGATAGCCCCCGGCCGTCCCGGCAACCTGACCGCCGAGCAGGAGGAAAAGCTCAAGCAAATGTGGAAGCTCATCTTCCAGGTCTGTCAGGTCGGTGCCGAGCCTCCTGCTCCTGCCTCCTCGGCAGATGCCGCCCCCAGCGACAAGGCAGCCGAGGAAGACCCCAAAAAGGCCAAAAAGCACAGCCGCATGTCCATCTTTTCGCGCAGCAAGAGCACCAAGTCCTCGGAGGACTCCTCCGCCTCGACAACGGCCGCTACCGCCGCGGCGGCGGGGGCCCCTCCCAACGCTCCGGTATTCCACATCAAAGACGGGGAAACGGACAAGTACGGACAGACCAAGCAGTTTTACGAGACTCTGGCCAGCCAGTCG
This sequence comes from Cladorrhinum samala, assembly GCA_033576145.1. NCBI lineage: Eukaryota > Fungi > Ascomycota > Sordariomycetes > Sordariales > Podosporaceae > Cladorrhinum > Cladorrhinum samala. Next base: position 167,648 of record MU864961.1, read on the forward strand.
CCCGAGTCCATCAGGGACACCATCTGGTCCATGGTCAAGCACGACCACCCCGACGCTTTGGTGCTGCGCTTCCTGAGGGCACGGAAATGGGACGTCGAGAAGGCCGTCATCATGCTGGTGGCCACCATGAACTGGCGCGCGGCGGAAATGAAGGTGGACGAGGACATCATGAGGAACGGCGAGGGCTGGGCAGTCGAAGCCGAGAAGGACGCGAGCGACCCAGCGAAGCAGAAGCTGGCGCACGACTTCCTCGCTCAGATCCGAAAGGGCATTTCCTATGTGCACGGATGCGATAAGCAAGGGAGGCCGTTGTGTATTGTGAATGCGCGGCTGCATAGGCAAGGAGAGCAGACGGAGGAGTCGTTGGAGCGGTACACGGTTTACCTGATCGAGACCTGCCGGATGTTGTTGCAGCCGCCTGTTGATACCGCTGTAAGTTTTTTCGACCTTGAAGGGCAAAAAAAAAAAAAAAATTTTTTTGAGTGCAGATAACTTATACAGTATACGACCCACAGACTATCGTTTTCGACATGACCGGGTTCTCCATGGCCAATATGGATTACACGCCAGTCAAGTTCATGATCAAGTGCTTCGAGGCAAATTATCCGGAATGTTTGGGGACTGTTTTGGTTCACAAGGCCCCGTGGATCTTCCAAGGTAAATACAGTTCCCCTCCCCCTTTCCCCCCTTTTTATTCCGCTTTCTCATCTATTTTAAACTTTTTTTTTACTGACTCTTTTTGTCCCCCCCCCCCCCCCCTTAAAAAGGTATCTGGAAAGTAATCCGCGGCTGGCTGGACCCCGTGGTAGCCAACAAGGTGCACTTCACCAACAACGCGACGGAGATGCAGGAATTCATCGACCGCAAACATATCCCCACCGCCCTGGAGGGCGACGAGAACTGGACGTACCAGTATGTTGAGCCTGTCTCGGGCGAGAATGACAAGCTCAAGGACGTGGGGACGAGAGATACGTTGCTAGCTGCGAGGGCAAAGCTGTATCAAGAGTACGAAGACGCTACGCTGGCGTGGATCAAAGGGGATGACGTCAAGGCAAAAAGGGAAGAGATTGCCGGAAGGCTGAGGGACGATTACTGGAAGGTCGATCCCTACGTGCGGTCAAGGAGTTTCTATGACCGTACGGGGGTCCTATTGCCTAATGGCGGGCTGAATTGGTACCCCGATGAGACCAAGGCAAATGGGGAGACCAAGGCTGAGGATGTGGACTAAGTAATTGAGGGGTTTTATGTATAAAATTTTGGGGGAACCCGAGGTAATATGTATAATTCTGTCCATGGGAATGGTATTTATTGTTAGATATAAAAGGTATTTCCTGTTTTATGTTTTGGTCATGAGTGAATGGGACTGGTTTGAAGCATCCCAACATTCCAAGTGAGGCTAAATATCTCGAGCTCAATTTTTCAAAAATCCACTTGGTGTTTCTGCCCGAAAAATGACAGCTTGGTTTCTTTCTCTTTTTACTTTCTGGCTTTGCATGCAACAAAAAACAAAAATTTACATCTTCCCCTTTACATCCTCAAAAAGCTTCTTCAAAGCATCCATATCCGTCTTTTGCTGGGGCCAGCTGATCCCTAACCCTTCCTCGGCGTTCGGCTTGGGAATCTATTTCCATGTCAGCTTTTAAATTATCACTCAATTAGCCAGCCCCAAGCGCAGGTTGGTTTACGTACCATGTGGAAATGCACATGTCCAACCTCCTGATGAGCTCCCTTGCCGTTGTTTTGGAGGAGGTTCCATTCGTTTGCACCTGTAGCCGCCGCGAGCTTTTTGACGGTGGGCTATGTGGCACACATTAGTGATCTGTGTGTTGCATAAAGCGTGGTTGGGGGGGGGGGAGGGGTTAATGCTTACGAGAACCTCAGCGAGCTGGTCGTCGGGGATATCGGTGAGCTTCTCGCCGTGGTGTTTGGGGATTACGAGCTACATGTAGTTAGCAGGGTGCATGCATTATACGGGAGAAAAAAGGGGCAGAATGCATACAGCATGACCCTTGCTCAGAGGGTTGATGTCGAGGAAGGCGAGCGTCTTGTCACTCTCAAAGAGCTTGAAGCAGGGGATTTCACCTGGGAGAGGAGTTAGTGAGTGGAAATATGAGCTATGGGGTGAGAGTTGTATGGACATACCCTTGATGATCTTGCAAAAGATGCAGGAGGCCATTTTTCCTGACATTGAAAATGGGGGGCTAAGTATGGTGGAAAGGTGTGTTGTGAGAGTTGGTGGGTGTAGATGAAAAGGTCTGACGTAGTTGCAGTTCCGCACGCGGAGCTCTGGAGCTAAGCTAAGGTATTTAAATCGATTGACGGGAAGAGGGGAGGGGAGGGGGGAGGAAGCTGTTGGAGGGGGTGGGGTAAAGATACGGTCATGGTATAATGGTAATTAATGTCGACAATAGCCTACTGAAGAGGCGATGGCATACATACCTAAGATATGTACACCAGGGAATTACATCGGCCGGTTTCAAGTCTATAAACAGATCGCATGAAGGAATAGCATAGAATATGAGACATAAGTGTCCCAACCAAAAGAGCTTTGCTTATCCCTCATTGCCTTGTGAGTGGCACAGGAAATAATACCCCGCAGCCAATACCAAAATTACACCTACAGTACCTACGACCTACCTTGGTACCAACCTGGAACCAACCCCACACCCCGCCATCCGCCCTGCTTGATCCTCAAAAGTTCAGTTCAGCTCCTTCACGCTCTTGGTCGTTGCCTTGCGCTCTCCCGTCACTCCCGTCACTCCCGTCGCTCCCCGTCGCTCCCGTCGCTAACTCTAACCGCATCCCCTCTCTTTCAGCTACTGCAACCCAAAACCATCTCGCGCGCATACCCTCACATTCCTCGAAATGTCCCACGAGTACAAATCAACCCCCCTCTTCGGCGGCGCCCTAGTAGTCGACCTTCCCACAAACTTCGCAGACGTCTCCAAACTGCGCCAAGTCCCCGACAACCAGGAAGTCTACATCGACAAGGATGGCTTCACCTCCATCATAGTAGACATCACCGAGCGCGTCGGTCCAGCCGGTGGCGGGCTCGAGTCCGACGGGCGCGCGCTCACCACCCACCTCGAAGACCTGGTGGGCGACGACGTCGAAGGTCTAAACGTGTGGAATACCGCAGAGACTGAAATCACTCACTTGTAAGCCTATTTATTTATATATCTCTATTTTTGTCTCTCTCTCTCTCTCTCTCTCTCTCTCTCTCTCTCTCTCTCTCTCTCTCTCTCTCTCTCTCTCTCTCTCTCTCTCTCTCTCTCTCTCTTCCCCCCCCCCCCAAACTGACCGCTAACACCGCCTCTTTCCGCGCGCAAAGGGAAGGAATCCCCGCCTACACCTTGATCGCGACACAAACCCCCAAGAGCTCCAAATCCGGACGGCAAGAAGACCAAGACGCCGCCCGCGCCGCCGGACCCGACTTCACAGCGCTGATTTTGACGCTGATCAGGTTGGAGAAGGAGAGCACGGATATCCTGGTTACCATCAACGTCCCCCACATCAAGGGCGAGTACGACGAGGATGACGTGGATTTGGAGCTGGGAAAGCAGGGGAAATTGATTGGAAACGCTGTGGAATATGCCTCGAGGATCTGGGAGAGTTTCAAGGTGAAGGACTGGGGTTTGTTCAATGAGATTTAGGAAAGGGAAAGGAAGGGGTTTGAGTATGGGAAAGGATTGGGAGGGGAATATGCTTCTTGGAAAGGATGAGTGATGAATTTGTTTTATAGTTTTTTTGGTTTTTTTTTTTTCTCCTTCTTTTTTTGTAACGTTATGGGGCCGGGAAGGGAAGGTGATACCTCATGTATTATCTGGGACCAAGAAGGGAAAGGCGTTATTAGTTAGGTAGTTTGGTCATCGACACCATTTTCAGATCTGGAGGGGGGGATGGGATTTCAAGTGATTGTAGTAGGATCTAGATAGCTTAGTTCGATATACATTCATCACATCACAAATATCATGACACATATTATCCAAAGATATCCAAAAATAGTCATGCAACTAATATTCTTTGTCATATACCTATATCAGACGTGTATGTTTAATAACAACATTATTGATCCCATACACATACATCACTTCACCTTTAACTTCAACCGCCCCCCCCCCCCCCTTCCCCCAAGGGTATCTCGCGCAGTCATACAGCACAACGCCTGTGCTGCGCTGAATCATGTCAAATCGATCACCTCCAACCTCTCCATCCCATTTTCCACCTCTTTCGCCTCGTCCTTCTTTACCCCTTCCCGCTTCTCCTTCAGCACCTTCCACCTTGCCGCCACAACCTTCATAACCTCATTCTGCCTCAGCCCCGGCTGTTCTTGTTTTACTCTCCTCATCTCCTCTTTCATGAAAACCTGATACTCGCTCTGCTTCCTCCCTTCCCCTCCTTTATCGCCCTCGCCTTCCCCTTTACCTCCTCCCGCCTTTGCCCCGTTCCCCCTGGGCGCAGGCTTTATCTGCACCAGCGGCCCCTTGCAAACTCCGCACCTGTGTCGGCTGGTATCGATGCTCTTGCTGTGCCTCTTGAACTCGGTCGCGCACTCTTGGCAGCTCCAAACGTACTTGAAGTCGATTTCGTAGGAGTGCTTGGTCGTGACCTCGATCCCGTGAGACTCCCCAAAATTGGCGGTCACTTTGGCGGCCCAGGCCTTGAACTCTTTTCCGTGCGGGTTGGTCGTCACGCCCGAGATCATAAAGTTGGCCAAGTGGCAGAACTCGTGAGCTATGACGTTCAGGAGCCGATTCGGGTCCGAAATAATCTTTGTCGAGAGCTCTATCGATGCGTGGTGGTGGGTCTGAGGAAGGGGGGATTTGGTGGTGGTGCGTTTCCAGTTTGCCCTACCGGCCGTGGTGGAGAGCTTGTTCGTCCAGAGGAGCTGGACGCCGCCTGTTGACGCGGAGAGGGAGGCGAGTTGCCCCGAGGTGACGGTAGTGTCCAGCTCGGTTAGGAATGACTGCGCTAGTGTTTCTTTGGAGGAGGAGAAGGCTTTTTTGGATTGGGAAGTGGAGGCCGAAGGGTTCTTCTTAGGTTTTGGCTCAGAGGAAGAGGAGGATTTCTTCTTTCCGCGGGAAGAGGGCTTGGCCGTGGCAGGGTCCGGGAAGAGTTTCTTGACCGGGGAGTGTTGATCGTTCCAGTCGTCCACGAATTCTTGGGACCAGAAAATGTCAGTGGAGGCGTGGTGAGGGGTTGAAGGGATACGGGGCAGTTTGGTGGGTGAGGTTAGGCCGGAGGGCTTTGAGTAGGGTTCGGAGATGGTTGAGTCGGAGTCGTCTAGAAAATCCATTTCGTCACTGGGGAAGAAGGGTTAATTATTTCTGAGCTGCGGAGTTGCATAGTAGAGGATACTTACAGTTGAAGCTTGGAAAGATCATTTGTTATATCCTTTTCCGTTGCCTTTCTGGAACTTTTGGTCTTGCTGACAGAGGTCGCGGGTTTCAAATCTGGGATGGAGAAACTTCCATTCGACGATGGTGGGTTCCTTTTGCTTGTCTTTGCAGTGGTCTCAGAGACTTTCTTTTGTCGTCTAGGCGGGGTGTCTTGGAGGAAGTCCTCATCACTATCATCCTCATCCTCCCCTGCATCCTCATCATAGGTGTCACCTCCTAGATCCCCAGACTCAGAATCCTCTTCCTCGCATGTATGGAAGGTGTCATCAAACAGTGAGACGTCCTCAATAATTGAAATCTCCACCTCTTCCTGGGCTGATAAGTACTCCTCCTCCCCATCACCGTCCTTTGGTGATGAGGGGATGATCGAAGGTGGTGGCTTGCTCTTCCTAGTTCTCAATTCCACCCTGACGTTCCGCGGAGTACGTACTTTGGCTTCTTTGTGAGAAACTGTAACCTCTCTGCTTTTTGTTGTTTGAGACGAGAGCTCTACGTTTTCCTTTTCAGCATCCTGATCTGGTGTCCAGGCTCGTAGTAGGGGATTGCCATTGTTGTTTTGTGCTTGTCCCAGCTTTCTCTGTCTCACAGCCGAAGCTGGCGCTTTGATTGGCACCGACTCTTTTGCCTCATCTTTTCTTACTAGGGCTTTTGGGATCTTGGGGGCGAGATTGGCGAGATCTGGAAAATCATCATCATCATCATCGCTATCATCGCTCCAGTGCAGCACCCTCCGTCTCGACATGTCTGCTGTTGTCTATTCACTGCTGGCTGTTCTGTTGTCTAGCGTTGCAAATAAGATGAACTGATGTGATGGCCTCAGGATTTTCAGTTTATTTTGATGCCTCAATAATCTCGAGTAACCTGCAGCTCCCGGTTGTGTGGGGACTGGCGTCCCGAGTAAATTCAGACACAAGAGAGCGTCGTTGCCATGGACGACCGTTCGCCTTTCCGGTCGGGGCTCTCCACTCACAACGGAAAATGGCCCCTCCCAAAAATGCGGCAGGGATGGAGCCCAGCCAGACCCGAACCCTACGCTCGGCGTGTAATTATAGGCTACCGACAGGCACCCTTGGCCATTTCGGAATCTTCCATCTTCTGGGTTCCATCGTGCGATTTATTAGTAGAACATTTAGCTTCAACATTTCTGAATTTGCTATTGCACGTTTTTAGCGCATGTTCTTAGTGCCGATATTTCAACTTGGCTGGTTTTGTACTATTACAGATGCACTCCACAGTTCAACGGAACACAAGAATCGTTGTCCTGGTCGGCATTTATTATTAATGGATATCATCTTTGCCCTCGGGAAACCCGAAAATCCGGACTCCAAAGACCCGATGACTCGCTGGTCTGGGGAACGGTATCCAGACCTGCCGACCTTCACCCAGCGGTCTTTCAACCGGTTACCAGCACTATCAATCGGGAATCCCATGTGGCCTGTGAAAGAGAGTCGAAATGGGCCTTCTGATGCCACAACATTTTCGCCGCTTTGCCTCCTTTCAAAATCGATTGGATGACACCGGGATGCTCATATTGGCCTCGGGTCGTGGCCGAGACGATCGACATGTGGAGGTGGGTAACAGAACCTGATACAGCTATCTATCTCGTACAAAACCTGCAGGCAGACACGCAGATCACAGGTCATCGTTGACAACCAATAACTAATAAAAAAGGTATTGGCGCTTCCTCTGCCTCTTTAATCTGCATGATTGTTTTCGTCGCCTAGTAGCCGCGAGTGTCACGAAAATGTTAGTGGAAGCATGGTCTTGAAGGGGGAAAAAAAAAAAAACCTAAAAAAAAAAAACCCTTGGACTGATCCTCGGTAATTTTGTAGATTCAAAGCAAGCCCCCCGGTGCGAGATGGCATCTTTTCATGGAGGCAGAACTTCAGGCTATCGCCTGCTTGGCGAGTTTTCGAAAAGCACGAAAGTTGAGCGTGTCGCGTTCTGTTCACATTCCGCCTTTTCGTGGATCAACACTACCCCACCGCAAATGATTTCTGAGAGGGCAACGTAAAAACCCACCATCACGGATGCAGGTACCGGTCCGCCGGTGTCCGATTCCGACAGACAGCTCAAGGCCTGAGCCGCGGGATCTCCGGATGATGGGAAGCCTGCCAGGGTTTCGCACATTTAACTGCCGCGCTCCTCTTTGCAGTGATCGCCAATGACACTGCATATCTACAAGAAGGTCTGGCCTCTATATCTTGTTGAAAAAAAAAGAGAAGAAAAACAACTACTGAGTTCTGTTGCGCATGTTTCAACAGTCAAATCGACCGCCGCGTGACAGTCAGCTCATGTTGTTGCCAAGATTATGGAAACCCGAAGGAAGAAATTTTAGATAGGGGTATTAACCCGCAGGGCGAGATTGGTTGAAGTTTTTTTTGCTTTTCCCAAGAGTTTCCGCACTGGTGTGCCAAGACGCCGAAATAAGACAATCGTCATCGATCCTCAGAAATGCGAGGTGCCAGAACACCGTCGGAGCAATTCCCGAACCGGAAAATCAACAGCAAATGCGTCGACAATCCTGATCATGCACATCCAGAGATGGGTGAGCAAGTGGGAGAGCGGGAGAGTTGGACAGGTGGGTGGTAGGACTGAAAAACGTTTTTGACTGTGCCGCGGTTCCTTGCAGGAATTGTTAATTGCCGGTACCACGCTAGAACCGTCATTTCTTCCAACTCATAAGGAAACAAGTTTTACTGGAAATAGAAGCTGTTGGCTACCCGTCAGATTGTGACCCCCATTCCCTCCCCTCAGGCCGTCAAGCGTTCTTCCGCCCAGGAGACCGACGAGCGAAAATTGCCCTTAAAAGGAGACCAGAGGCACGGGCAGAAGCAGCCAAGCGGGGAATGCGCACTGTGTTCGGACCATAGGGCCCAAGGCCACCAAGGAGTTACCGAAGCCTTTGCCAGAGAATTTAACAGGGCTCCATGCGCAATCAATTGCAGGCTGGGAATAGTAACTCCGCTAGAAGACTCTGGAAGCTGGGACGCTTAGTGTGATAATAATAAAAACAGCGAAAAAGCAGCCCAGAACTCTGATTTTCGAGAGATCTTCCGTAGGATGGGGGATCGGGAGCTGCGACATGGTTGTCCGCCCTATTCGACATAGTTCATCATGTGTGTGATCACTGGCGCTCTGCATACCCACCAATACGAAAAAAAAAAAAAAGATTAAAAAAAAAAAACATACATACAAATACGCCCGGATCCCTCGCCTTTAGAAAGATACGATAGACTGAATATGGTATATTATTAGCGGAACTTGTTTGTCGTCTGTCTCGGCGCTCCCTTTTAGCTGCAGACACAGCCTATTGTCACGTCGTCCCCCTCCCCCCCCTTCCAAAAAAAAAAAAAGACAAACAGACTGTTTGTGTCGTCTTTTATTTCCTTGTCTTCGGCATACGGCTCCTGTCAACCGATCCGGGACCAAGGAAAATGACAGGTAAAGCATTTGGATGTTGGAGCCAGTTGAAACCTGATGGCGGTCAAAGCCAATTGGAAAGAAGACAACTCATACTGTAGATTGAAGATCTTGAAATTCTTGAAATGTTATAATCCCGCTTCGAAATGTTCCTTGTTTTTTTGCAACCCGTTCCAAGGCGTCGTCATCACAGACCATCGACCATCACCCCCGTCAAGGAGGCCTGCCGCCTGTGGAACCTGAAATCTGGCAACGGTGAACCCTGTACTTGGGAGATACCTGGCCGAAACCTTGGCTGCTTTGAAATCAGGGGGGGACTGGACTAATTGACCACTGGCGACGAACCGCTGGATTCGCGGTGTGGCGGAGCTTTTCAAATCTGATACCATGCAATTTCGATCCGTCGGTCTGCACCAGACCGTCAGCGAGCGACAGGAGTCCGAGTTGGTTCCGCTGTCATGCCGTCTGCAAGTTCCTATTGGTTCGCTGAGCTACGTTTATCGAGATCGTGGCGCGACGGATTTTACACAGTACATATGTCCTCAGGAGTCGCAGTGCGATCGAGAGCTGGTATCAGGTACTATCCGGGTGGGGTAAAAGTGGTCTTCAGCAACTGCCAAGTTGGAGGCCCTGTCCAAAAAAGGCGCCAGAGAGCAAAGTCCAGCTATTCTCGACAAATCTAGTGGCGATGGAAAATCGAGCCCCTGATCCAATCGAGAAGGGACGAAAACGAAGCAAAACTGTAGAGACACTGTAGTGCCGGCGGCGAAAATGCGTGACGGAGTGGCTTTCGAAGGAGATCTACACGGGAAAACCAATCCGGTCTGTCGTTCCTGTCAAAAATAGACTTGGGCGAATTTTAATAAGAAAGGTGAATTGGAAAATGGCTGGATGATTTGACGGGAAGGGCGGATTGCCCCTGCATCGTCTGGACCACGCACAGTGTTCTTGACACGGTACCCGCCTCTTTTATCCTTCCCTCTTTCGAAAAAAGGCCCCTGGCAAAACACTGGACACCCCTGTCCAAGGTGCAGAAGTGTCGCCAGGACGGGGCGGCTTGCTGGCGACTGGGCACTGGGTCCTGGTCTCTTTCCGTGCGTGACGACGAAACGCACCCACATCCTGATCCTTGAATGCCTCCTTTTTCTCCCATTTCCCTGCTCCTTCCCCCTCTATCACCATCGTCGGTTGGCTCTTTCCAGCTTTTCTCTTTCCCTTTCCCTCCTCACACTCGCTCTCATCTTTCCCTTCCATCCGACCTCTTTCGTTTTCTGGTCACCAGTGAAGGCTGTGGACGTCGACACCACTGTGCCGCCAACCACACGTCTGTGTTCGCTTTTTCGCTGCGTGCTGCGTATTGCGTTCCGGCCACTCGAGACACCTTGACTTTTCGCGCGACCGACGCCAGTCAATCGTTCATCGTTATCTATCTCTGGATAATAGGAAAAAGGGAGGAATTAATCATTTTTTTTTTTTAATCTGGAGCGACACTAGGAGTCGCTTTCGTCGAGACTTTTTTTTACATTCTCTGCACCCGAGGGCCCATCGACCGAGTTATCTTTGCTCCCGGTTTCCGTCGTCCCCAAGCCAACCTTCTTCTATCTGCGCCCCACAGCGCCGCCAATCGCTCATCCTCTTTGGTCAGGTTGCTGTTGTGCGTCAACAACCACGGCCTCCAAAAACAACACACGGACTGCTCTTCAGCAACCACGAAAACCAGTAACTGAAAAATAAAACTCCCCGTCCATTTGACAGCGTTTCCGTTGTTCTTGCGGTGGCCGGCCACTACTGGATATTATTTTCTTCGCGACGCAAACTGCATTCACTCCTGACGGTTTTGGATCGTTTGCTTGCGTTTCGAGTCAGAACGCCAAATTACCCACTTTCTACCTAATAGATCTCATGAGCCTTTGAACTGGTAAGTTTGACCCTCCGTGGCTGCAGCAAACCCCGCTACGGCTTTCTAGAAGTTTGAGCGTTTAGGTGCGCCTCTTTGAACGTCATGTTGCCAGACAACGAGGTCTGAAACGCGGCGCTCCAAGGCGTTCAGAGTTCCAATCTCGGCCGTGGTGCTGGCAATCGCTAACATGTCGAATTGGTATTTAGATTCGTCGCCCAGAATGTCGGGACATCCCCAAGGCCAGGGCCACGCCCAAGGCCAAGGCTACAACGACTATGATGACGGATACGGTCATCAAGGACAGGGTGGTCAGCACGGCCACTCTGATTCTTATTATCAGGATGATCAGTACTATGACAACCACGGTGGGCAACAAGGAGGACACCAACAGCAGGGACGCGGTGGCCAGCAAGGTGATGGCTACTACGACGAGTCCGGTTATTACAATGCCGACGCCAACAACCCGTACCAGCAGGATGGCGGCTACTATGACAACCATGACCAGTACAATGATGGGTACTACGACCAGAATGGTAACAACAATGGTTACTACGATCAGGGTTACGATCGCAACGGAGGTTATGCCGCGAACGGCCAGAATCCTCGCGGCGGTTCAGAAGAAGACTCCGAGACTTTCAGCGACTTTACCATGAGGTCGGACATGGCGCGAGCTGCTGACATGGACTACTATGGACGCGGCGACGAGCGCTACAACAGCCAGTATGACGAGCAAGGAAACAAGGGATACAGGCCGCCATCGTCTCAGATTTCTTACGGTGGCAATCGATCGTCTGGGGCGTCTACGCCCAATTTCGGCATGGAGTACGGTGCGAACCATCCTGCCAGCCAGCGCTCGCGTGAGCCTTATCCGGCCTGGACCTCGGATGCCCAGATTCCCCTCTCCAAGGAAGAGGTGGAGGACATCTTCCTTGACCTTACGGCCAAGTTCGGTTTCCAGCGCGACAGCATGCGCAACATGTATGATCATCTCATGGTCCTCTTGGACTCCCGTGCATCTCGCATGACGCCCAACCAGGCACTGCTTTCCCTTCACGCCGATTACATCGGCGGAGACAACGCAAACTACCGCAAATGGTACTTTGCCGCCCATCTTGACCTCGACGACGCTGTTGGATTTGCCAACATGAAGGGCAAGAAGTCGCGCAAGTCGAGCAAGAAGGGCAAGAAGCCGGCAGAAAACGAGGCTGAGGCTCTCGAGGACCTTGAAGGCGACGACTCCTTGGAGGCGGCCGAGTTCCGGTGGAAGACGCGCATGAACCGCATGTCCCAGCATGATCGCGTAAGGCAGCTCGCTCTTTACCTGCTCTGCTGGGGCGAGGCCAACCAGGTTCGTTTCATGCCAGAATGCCTGTGCTTTATCTTCAAGTGTGCAGACGACTATCTGAACTCGCCCGCTTGTCAAAACCAAGTTGAGCCGGTTGAGGAGTTCACCTTCCTCAACAATGTCATCACGCCTCTCTACCAGTACTGCCGCGACCAAGGTTACGAGATCTCTGGGGGGGTCTATGTTCGCCGTGAGAGGGATCACAGCCAAATTATTGGTTACGATGACTGCAATCAGCTCTTCTGGTACCCCGAGGGTATCGAGCGCATCGTGCTGGAGGATAAGAGCAAGCTGGTTGATGTCCCTCCCGCTGAGCGGTATCTCAAGCTCAAGGATGTCAACTGGAAGAAGTGCTTCTTCAAGACTTATAAGGAGAGCCGTTCTTGGTTCCATCTCGTCACCAACTTCAACCGTATCTGGATCATCCACTTGACAATGTTCTGGTTCTTTACCGCTTTCAACTCGCCGACGCTTATTACGCCGAATTACGAGCAGGAAGTGAACAACGCGCCACCACGCGCTGCCCACTGGTCTCTCGTCGGATTCGGTGGTACCATCGCCTCACTTATTCAGATCGTCGCTACTCTTCTGGAATGGTTGTATGTCCCGCGTAGGTGGGCTGGTGCACAGCACTTGACGAAGCGGTTATTGTTCCTGATCTTGGTCTTCGTCATCAACGTTGCGCCTGGTGTCTACGTCTTCATGCCTGCGTCTGATATGGATGCGCTTCTTGAAAGACAAAACAGCAAGATCGCTCTGATCCTCGGCATCGTCCAGTTCTTCGTCGCTCTCATTACCTACTTCTTCTTCTCAATCATGCCTCTCGGTGGTCTGTTCGGAAGCTACTTGACCAAAAACTCGCGACAATATGTTGCCAGTCAAACTTTCACGGCAAGCTACCCCCGTCTCAAGGGCAACGACATGGCTTTGTCCTTTGGTCTTTGGGTCGTCGTCTTCGGTGCCAAGTTTGCCGAGTCGTATGCCTACCTGACCTTGTCAATTCGTGACCCTATCCGGTATCTCGCACTGATGAATACCGAAAGCTGTCTCGGCGATACCATCCTAAAGGATATGCTTTGCAGGTATCAGCCTACGTTTACGCTGGTCTTGCTCATCTTCACTGATTTGATCTTCTTCTTTCTCGATACCTACTTGTGGTACGTCTTGCTCAACACCGTCACGTCGATTGCGCGTTCTTTCTACCTGGGTTCGTCGATCTGGACTCCCTGGAGAAACATTTTCTCCCGACTTCCCAAGCGCATCTACTCCAAGGTTCTCGCCACCACCGACATGGAGATCAAGTACAAGCCCAAGGTCCTCATCTCCCAGATCTGGAACGCTATCATCATTTCCATGTATCGCGAGCATCTCCTGGCCATCGATCACGTCCAGAAGCTTCTCTACCACCAGGTGCCATCCGAGCAGGAGGGCAAGCGTACTCTGCGTGCTCCTACCTTCTTCGTCTCGCAAGAGGATCATTCCTTCAAGACTGAGTTCTTCCCCAGCTACAGTGAGGCTGAGCGCAGAATTGGCTTCTTCGCCCAGTCGCTCTCGACTCCCATCCCCGAGCCACTCCCGGTCGACAACATGCCAACTTTCACCGTCATGATTCCTCACTATAGTGAAAAGATTCTCCTGTCTCTCAGGGAAATTATTCGCGAGGACGAGCCCTACTCCCGTGTCACTCTTCTCGAGTATCTCAAGCAGCTTCATCCCCACGAGTGGGACTGCTTCGTCAAGGATACCAAGATTCTCGCCGACGAGACTTCTCAGTTCAACGGTGAAGATGAGAAGGCTGCTGACAAAGATGCCGCAAAGAGCAAGATTGATGATCTGCCATTCTACTGCATCGGTTTCAAGTCCTCGGCCCCCGAGTACACACTCCGCACCCGTATTTGGGCTTCTCTTCGCTTCCAGACCCTTTATCGCACCATTTCTGGCTTCATGAACTACAGCCGCGCCATCAAGCTTCTGTACCGTGTTGAGAACCCTGAAGTTGTTCAGATGTTCGGTGGCAATTCCGACAAGCTTGAGCGTGAACTCGAGCGCATGGCTCGTCGCAAGTTCAAGTTGATGGTTTCCATGCAGCGTTTCGCCAAATTCAAGAAGGAGGAGATGGAGAATGCCGAGTTCTTGCTCCGCGCTTATCCTGACCTGCAGATCTCGTATCTCGACGAGGAGCCCCCAGTTGCTGAAGGAGAGGAGCCCCGTCTCTACTCTGCTCTCATCGATGGCCACTCCGAGATTATGGAGAACGGCGCGCGTCGTCCCAAGTTCCGCATCCAGCTCTCTGGTAACCCCATTCTCGGCGACGGCAAATCCGACAACCAGAATCACGCTATCATCTTCTACCGCGGCGAGTACATCCAGCTTATCGATGCCAACCAGGACAACTATCTCGAGGAGTGCCTCAAGATCCGCAGCGTCCTCGCCGAGTTCGAGGAGATGAAGACTGACAACGTTTCGCCCTACACTCCTGGTGTCAAGAATCCAGTCCACACTCCGGTTGCCATTCTGGGTGCTCGTGAGTACATTTTCTCGGAGAACATTGGTATCCTCGGTGACATCGCCGCCGGAAAGGAACAGACATTCGGTACTCTCTTCGCCAGAACTCTTGCTCAAATTGGTGGCAAGCTTCATTATGGTCACCCCGATTTCCTCAACGGCATCTTCATGACAACTCGTGGCGGTGTGTCAAAGGCTCAGAAGGGTCTCCATCTCAACGAGGATATTTATGCCGGTATGAATGCTCTACTCCGTGGTGGTCGTATCAAGCACTGCGAGTACTATCAGTGCGGTAAGGGTCGTGATTTGGGTTTCGGCTCCATTCTGAACTTCACAACCAAGATTGGAACTGGTATGGGTGAACAAATGCTTTCCAGAGAATACTATTATCTCGGCACTCAACTCCCGATCGATCGCTTCTTGTCCTTCTACTACGCCCATCCCGGTTTCCACGTCAATAACATGTTCATCATGTTGTCGGTCCAGCTTTTCATGATCTCCCTTCTCCAGATCGGCGCGCTTCGCAAGGAAACCATCCGCTGCAAATATGATCGCGACGTTCCGATCACCGACCAACTCGTGCCTACCGGATGCGCCAACACGGATGCCCTGGTTGACTGGGTCTATCGCAGTATTTTGTCGATCTTCTTCGTCTTCTTTTTGTCATTCGTACCGCTGTTTGTTCAGGAAGCGATGGAGCGCGGTGTCTTCCGCGCGGCCACACGTTTCTTCAAGCAGATCGGCTCGATGTCCCCCTTCTTTGAAGTGTTTGTTTGCCAAATCTACGCCAACTCCGTCCAGATGGATATTACCTTCGGTGGTGCTCGTTACATCGGTACTGGTCGTGGTTTCGCCACAGCTCGCATCCCATTCGGCGTCCTCTACTCGCGTTTCGCCGCCCCGTCCATCTATTTCGGCGCTCGTCTCGTCATGATGCTTTTGTTTGCGACCGTCACACTCTGGACTCCTGCTCTGATTTATTTCTGGATCTCGCTGTTGGCCCTTGTTGTTTCGCCTTTCTTGTACAACCCCCATCAGTTCGCCTGGAATGACTTCTTCATCGACTACCGCGAGTACCTCCGCTGGCTTTCGCGCGGCAACTCCCGATCGCACGCTTCTTCGTGGATCTCTTTCTGCCGCCTGTCTCGTACAAGAACCACCGGTTACAAGCGCAAGGTTATTGGTGACCCATCTGCGAAGATGTCGGGCGATGTTGCTCGTGCGGCCATTACTAATATGTTCTGGTCTGAGATCGTGACGCCTCTTGGCCTGGTCATCGTCACCGTGATTCCTTACCTCTTCATCAACGCCAAGACCGGTGTCAAAGCCAATCAGCCCGACGAAGAAGCTTCGGCGGTTCTCATTCGTATCGCATTGGTCGCCTTTGGTCCCATCGCTGTCAATGCTGGTGTTCTTGCCGCCATGTTCGGCATGGCTTGCTGCATGGGTCCTCTCCTGAGCATGTGCTGCAAGAAGTTCGGTAGCGTCCTCGCTGCCATCGCTCACGGTGTTGCAGTCGTCGCCCTCCTTGTCTTCTTCGAGGTTCTTTTCTTCCTGGAG
The DNA here is from genome assembly GCA_033576145.1 of Cladorrhinum samala. NCBI lineage: Eukaryota > Fungi > Ascomycota > Sordariomycetes > Sordariales > Podosporaceae > Cladorrhinum > Cladorrhinum samala. The sequence continues at coordinate 183,780 of MU864961.1, forward strand.
GGACTCAACTTCGCCAAGACTCTCCTGGGCATGATCGCGGTCGTCGCCATCCAACGGTTTATCTTCAAGCTCATCGTTTCACTCGCACTCACCAGAGAAATGAAGACGGACGCGGCCAACATTGCATTCTGGACTGGCAAGTGGTACTCTATGGGTTGGCATACCATCTCTCAACCCGCTCGTGAATTCCTCTGCAAGATCACGGAGTTGAGCATGTTCGCCGCCGATTTCATTCTTGGCCATGTCATCCTTTTCATGATGCTTCCATTTATTCTCATTCCCCAGATTGACAAGTTGCATTCTATGATGCTTTTCTGGCTCCGCCCAAGGTACGTTTTTAACGCCACTAAACAAAAATGTAAGCAGTGTAATGGATTGCTAATGTGCATGTTTGACAGCCGGCAAATCCGCCCCCCAATTTACTCAATGAAGCAGACAAAGCTTCGGAGGAGACGCGTCATCCGTTATGCCATCCTCTACTTTGTTATGTTCGTCGTCTTCGCTGCTTTAATCGCTGGACCACTTGCTGCCGGGAAGTTCATCCCCGATAGTCTCTGGAACATGATCAACAAGATGGACCTTCTCCAGCCTACCGGCCTAAACAACGATGACACTCGAGGCAATACACCGACAGGTACTAAATCCCCAGGTTACTCGGGTGTATATACACCATCATCGACCTTTACAAACAAGCCTGCCAAGCGTACCGCTTTTTCGGAACCAGCGTTCTACTACTAGAAGGAGGGTTAGAAGGAGGGCTAGACAGTCTTGTTGGAGGATAACAACTTGTACAATGTTTAATAGGTCGGTTTTTATATATCACCAAATCCGGCCATGATCCATAGGGGTTTTTGTTTTCCTGCTTTTTTGGGGGAGTGTCTGAAGTAAAATAAAATAGCGCGCGGGAATAGGAGTCGTCATGAATGCTGTATGGTATCAGGTCTTTCTTAGGTTGTTTATTCTGTATCGGGGTTTTCTTTCATTATTTTACTTTTCTATTTCATCAAAGCTACATTTATTTACTTGACTTTTCTGCTTCATGGCAACAGAGCACAGCAACAAATCGATCATTCATTGATTTCAATTTTTTTTTTCCTTCCAAAAAAGGAAGAGAATGTGCTTTTATCACTTTGAGTGGCTTTTTTATCGTCTTTGATTTTTGGGGGGTGGTCATGGCAGGCGGGGCATCACATTGCATGTACACACACTCGTACCAAGTACATTCCGACACCATGATTCGCGTTTAGTTATCAGACCCTTCTTACTGACTTGCGCTTGTTGTGACGTCCCGTTGGCTTCTTTGATTTTGATTTTGCTGTAATGATAATAATGGCCTAGTTGTTTCTGAATCTGCATTTCAAGGATCTGCGTTTTTGCGGACAGGTGTGTGAGGATGACAATGATAGATCTCCGTACGTATACTATGTATTAATATTGCATGGAAAACATGTCGTTTTTACTGAGTGTGTGGTAGGTATAGTACATACATCCAGGGGCCACATGTTCTAGATGTTTTCTCCCCTGATAGCCTGCATGGGTTACCCGGTACAACCTACTTACATACAGTAATGACACCGTACACCGCCAAGACTCAATCAATGGGGAGTCGCGGTTCGGCTTCGGCGGAGGAGTTGTTGGCTGACCCCTGAATTTTGTTCGAAGGAAAGAAGTGGACCCACCCCTGGCTCGCCGAGGTGGAGTCCTCCTGTCCCAAATCCAATCCCGATCCGCGTGTTTGGTCGCGAGTGGGGCACCTCTGGCCTGACGTGTCTGGGTGCAACTCTGCTGCGGGAGTGTGTGCGAATGCGACAGACGACAGGGCATCTGAGAGATTCGTCGGTGAGTTGTAACCAAACTTTTTTTTTTCTTTCAACAATCAGAAAGAAGCAACAGACGAAGCGGCTTTCCCGACATTACCGAGCAGCGGCTTCGCTTAGTCCTTCCTTCCTTCTTTCTTCATGCATTGTTGATTCCTTTAATTCTTTATTGTTATTACTACTTTATCTTCTAATCGCTTCTTTCTGGGGAGGGACGCGGACTCGACTACAATTTATGGCTAAGGATTCAAAACAACGTGAAAACAAATAAACGAAACGGAATCTGTCGAAGCGGTCGTTCAAAAACGAATCGAGGCTAATATTCGGGAACAACAATAGATGGGAGAGGACAAGAGTAGGAAGTGAAAAAAAAAAAAAAAAAAAAAAGATAAACACAATGGATCTGCACGAGGTGCAGGCGCTGCTCAACGAGTGGCTGTCGCGAGGGACGGCTGCTTTCCAGCAGGTTCCCGGGAGCGCGGTGCTCATCCGCTACGTCCGGTCCAGTTACCAAAACGATCCTGTGCGGTCGGCCATCGAGCTGGTGCTGGTTATATTCTTTATTCGGTACTTGCTGTCGCCGAGTTACTCGACGAGCAAGGTTAATTATGTCAAGTTGACTGATGATGTACGTTCTATCAGCGAGTTTAAAAAAAGAAGGGGGGGTGGGTGGGAAGAAGGGGAATGCTAACATCGCTATAGGAGATCGACGAACTTGTTGAGGAATGGACGCCCGAACCTTTGGTGCCGAAGCAAACTCTCTTGGAGGAGATGGAGATGGAGAGGTTGCCTGTTCTTGTTGGGTAAGAATACATATCCGCAGAAAAGAAAGACAAAGTGAAAAAGGGGAGGACTGACGGGAGGATGTGTGATTTATAGCCCAACCGGCCCGAAATCTAAACTCGCCAACGGAAAGACTGTGACCAACCTCGCCAGCTACAACTTTTACAACCTCAACGCCAACGAACAGATCAAGGAAAAGGCCATCCAGACCCTGCGCACTTACGGAGTCGGTCCCTGCGGTCCCCCTCAGTTCTACGGCACCCAAGACGTTCACATGAAGGCTGAAGCGGACATCGCTACCTACCTCGGCACCGAAAAGTGCATTGTCTACGCGCAAGCCTTTTCTGCCATTTCCAGCGTCATTCCTGCTTTCTGCAAACGTGGGGACATCATTGTTGCTGATCGCGCCGTCAACTACTCGATCCGGAGAGGACTGGAGATTTCCCGAAGCAATATCAAGTGGTATAACCATAATGACTTGGAAGACATGGAAAGGGTCATGAAGAAGGTCGTCCAGGAGCAAGCGAATAAGAAGTTGACAAGACGGTTCATTGTTACCGAGGCTTTGTTTGAGACTGTGGGGGATATGAACAATCTGCCCAAGCTGGTAAGGAATTCTTCTCATAGCTTTGCGAAGAGGACCAGGAACTAATGTGATGGACAGATCGAACTCAAGGAAAAGTACAAGTTTCGCATCATCCTCGATGAGACCTGGTCTTTTGGTGTTCTCGGACGTACAGGACGCGGCTTGACTGAACACCAAAACGTTGACCCCACCCAGATCGACATGATTGTTGGCTCTCTTGCTGGTCCCCTCTGCGCCGGTGGCGGTTTCTGTGCCGGTGCCGCGGACGTGGTTGAACATCAGCGTATCAGCGCCGCTGCTTACACTTTCTCTGCCGCTTTGCCTGCAATGCTGGCCACCACCGCCAGCGAGAGCTTGAATATCTTGCAGTCAAACCCTGAGATTCTGACTCAGTGCAGAGAGAACATTCGGCTGATGAGGGCTCAGTTGGACCCCCGGAGCGATTGGGTAATCTGCACCTCTGCACCGGAGAACCCCATCATGCTTTTGGTTTTCAAGGGCGAGGTTGTGAATGCTAGGCGCTTGACTGTTGATGACCAGGAGAGGCTGCTGCAGGAGTGCTGTGATGAGGTATGTGTTTACACGGAATTAGTTTCTTGGAGGGGGGTATGCGTGCTGACATGGACAAAATAGGCTCTTGCGAACGGGGTCTTGGTGACTCGTCTCAAGGGTTCGTCTGTTACTACTCACACCAGTCTCAAGGATGGTTCTTGGACCGTTCAGCCAGCCATCAAGGTTTGCGTTACTTCTGCCCTGTCCAAGAAGGACGTGGAGAAGGCTGGCGTTACTATCAGACATGCCATCACCAAGGTCATGACGCGCAAGACTAATAACAAGCTCAACTTGCCAGCCGTATAAATCCTCTATTATTGCACAGGGAAGGAAACGAACAGTAGCCGTATATAGAGATGGCGTTTGGTGGGGATTGCCGGATTGATTGGATGACATAGACGGATGGTGATGATACGTGGAAACATGAAAGATAAAGGGAGCTCGGAAAGGTAGGGGAACCTAGGGACTAGAAGGGGCAGATGAGTGTTACGTTATGTGTATATGTGTAACTTACGCCCTGGGTGATAACTAATTTAATGCTTTGGAAAGAGATACATGTTTGTCCAAAGGTTAGAATGGCGGGGATTTTGGCTGGAATATGAATTCGGAGAGGCAATTGGCAGGAAAGGGCTGCTCTTGCTCTGGCTTGAATTGGAAACAAGGGAGGGTGCTGTGATAAAATAACACCCTGGCGACTTCCCAGAGGAAGTGTTGGGTGAGACCATACCCAAAAGCTCCTTCTGCCGCCATGGGACATGACGGTTTTTTTTTTCCCACGAGGGTTTTGTTTACAGCATCTTTTGTTCCTCCTCTGAAGCTTAAGGAACTCGTGTTGTACAAGATCGTTTCCATCTTCAACGCTGATAACTTTTTAAAAAAAGTCTTCACCACCACAGTTCAGGCCGCACTCCAAGGGACATCAGAAATGCGCACATCACACTCCATCCTCGCTCTTTGCCTATATCTAGGTCTCGTTTTAGCCCATAATGGTAAGCTTTCCTGGCCCAAACAGTTAATAGGGCACTTCCTTAACATGATTCAGGTATACACCCTCACCTGAACCGCCAGCCAATCTCCCCTGGCGGTAAACACCACGCTCTCAAGACTCTGTTGGACAACTCGGCAACAACGTCGACTTCGATCCCGCACGTAATCCTCCACATCGATCCGGCCCACCCTTCCTCGGCAGCGATCCGGACAAGCACCACCTCCCTCCTGGTTTCCCCGACCTCGAGCAAATCCGATAATGTCAATACCATCCCTTCCTCCTCTTCCCTCCCCCTCCTCAGCGCGTCGGACGAGCCCCAAACCGGCGTCACCTACTCCCCTTACAACCCGGACGGGACCTGCCGGACCGCCGCCCAGGTGTACGCCGACTTTCAGCGCCTCTCGCCGCTGTCGGTGAACCTGGTGCGCATCTACGGGGTGGACTGCGACCAGGTGGCCACGGTGCTGCCGGCGGCGCACTCCATCTCGGTCAGGGTGTTTTTGGGCATCTTCAACCTCAACGACCTCGACTCGCAGGTTTGGACCCTTGTCTCGGCCGTCGAGTCGTCGAGCCCCGTCGGGTGGGACATTGTCGACACCATCTCGGTCGGGAACGAGCTGGTCAACAATTACCAGGCGACGGCGGCCCAGGTGGTGGCGGCCGTCCGCGCCGCGAGGGAGATGCTGAGGTCGGCGGGGTACTCGGGCCCCGTCGTGACGGTTGACACCTTTTTGGCCGTCGAGAGGAACCCGGGAATATGCGACGCGAGCGATTACTGCGCCGTAAACATTCACCCGTTTTTTGACGGCGCGACCACGGCCGAGGACGCCGGGCAGTTCGTCTTGAGGAAAGTGCTCGACGTCAAGGAGGTCATGGCCGATCCCAGCAAGAAGGTGGTGGTTACCGAGTCTGGGTGGCCGTGGCAGGGGATGGCTAACGGGTGAGTATTTCTTATCTTTTTCTTTTGCCTGTTTTTTTTGGGGGGTGTGGAAAGGGGGGGGGGGGAATTTGTTGCAATGTGCTGACGAGCTTGAACTATTCAGAGCTGCGGTACCGGGCAGGCTGGAACAAAGGATGGCGTTGGAGAGTATCAAGCAAGCTTGGAGGGATAGCCAATGGGGAGGCCTGTACTTGTTTACTGCGTTTGATGATCCTTGGAAGGTTGCCGAGCCAGGAACTTTCTATGCTGAACAGTTTTGGGGGATGGAGTAGTGATCAGGGCAAGAAAATAAGGAGGGGGGTGGGGGGGAGTGTGAAAAGGGGTGGGGGAATATTTTGGAAGACCTTAAAGATGCCTTTTTTTTTTCCTTAAGATTCCGATGTTATAAGATTCCTGTGGGTAATTAGATGGCAATTCTGGTACTATGGTATTATATCGGTGGTCTTTGAAAGATAATTAGCGATGCACGGGAACTATCTATATATCTTCTTTGGGGCGTTGACTTTGCCAGCCGCTCCCGTGAGTGGAAAATGCAAGATTGGAATGATAGGCCTAAATAAATGCCGAACCTCAGCTCTATCTCTAATTAACCAATAATGTCAAAAAACAGACATGTGATCATGTATGTATGTATGTACAGGGTATCATCATTGAATATATACAAGAAGCCATCAACCACACACCCCATAGGTTACCTAATCATCACCCGAGCAAACTGGCCATCTTCAGCAGTACGAACCATCTTCAGGTCCCTTCCAACGACATTCAGGGTGACGCGAGAAGGCTGTCAGGCCTGAATAGCCAACAGATGTTGTTGTTGATCTTCCCCATCCCCCGTGTGCCTGCTGCTCTCTGTGGTAGCCAAGCTCCACCTCGGCACTCCCCCCGCCTTGTGCCTCGTGAGTTTCTGGCTGAAAGCTATTGGTGCTATTACTATTGACAGCTGGAATCCTGTCGTTGCTCCGATTTATGCTGCCAATCAAGATCTGCCAAACGTCGTGATTCACAGTCTTTGTATCAACAATGTCGCTGTGATGAAAAAATTTCTTGGTTAGAGATATGGTTCGGAGGAAGGGTTCTGCCAAAAGTAAGAGGGTTACGTTGAGACTTACAAATCGAGATCCTTTCCGAGTTCGTCATCGAGGTACTGGAGGCGCCTCGTCGCCGCGGGATCATCGCCGAATTGGATAAACTGAATCATGACGCTCGTCCGCGGCCTGTGGTTGTCCTTCATCTGTTGGATCAGTCTCCGAATGGAATCAGTCACTGCCGGGCGCCCATCGTCGTGATCATTGTCCCACATCGCATCGGTGAGTATGTATATGCTGACGCTCGAGGAGGATTCCGCGTGGCCTCTGAAGCGAAGTCTCCGTGAGCCTCGGCTGGGGCCATGGTCAGTCCCGTTGATGACTTTTGCCTTCTCCAGTACCTTATCAAGACTGAGCTCCATGTTTGTATTTGGCACTGAACCTTTTGTGTTGCCATGGATCGAGACAAAGTGGAACAGCTCGTTGCTGTGCCCTTTGGGAGCCTTTCTAGCATATCGGGTCGGGTCGGATGCAAGATATAACTCGGTTCCAGTCTTATCATAGTCCTTGACCAGATATGCCAGCGCTTCAACAGTGTCTGATACTTGCCTCCACCGCTGAGGATTCTTGACCATGGTGTTGCTGTCATCTACGATGAAGATCTTTTTGGGTTTTATCAGCAAATCTAATTCAATTGAGGGGAGGGGGGATTCGGGAGGCAGCGATTATTGGGACGGATTCTCACATATTCACGATTGTCCAAGGCTCTTGCAGCAGTCTTCTGGCCGCACAAGGGCTTTCTCTCGGATCTGTTCTTTTTCTTCCATTCGAGGACATCCCGAATGGTGGGATTGGAGTTCTCGACGAGCTGAGAATCCAAGCGAGGTTTATTCATGGTATACTTGACGGATTGATGGGAGCCGGAACGACGGATGTTGTCTCCATTTCTTGGAAAAAGTGTGTCTCTGCTCTGGCTCGATGAGCTTTGTGCAGTGTGCCGGGATGTAGACGGCCGAAGGTCATTCATGGCATGAAAAGCAAGCTGTTCCCGCAAAGTGGATGATGCATTTACTTGCAAGTCTGAAAAGTGCTGACTGTCAGCCATGTCCAGCATGTTGCGAGCTGTTGGCAGAGGTGGCTCCGATGCACGGTGGGCTTGTTTGTTTGGGGGTGTGGTGTTTTGGCAGCTTTGAAAGCCTGCAAGAGTTGGCATTGCAGTATTGCCGCCATGAACTGTCTGCGATCTTGCTCCGTTGTTTAGTCTCTCTGAAATCTGGGGTCCCGTCAAAGTCTGGTGCCTTGAAGGTAGTGTCGGGTCTGACGCTTGTTGAAGCTGCCCTGACGCCTGGTAATGGCGCCGTGGAGGGTTGCTTAGGTGAAGACCATCGAGAAACTGTGCTTCCGAGGGCGCGTGCTTATCCCCTGTATACATGTTGTCGGGTGACTCGGTATGCCTTATCGGACCTATAGTTCCCCTACGTCGCACAGGGGTAACTGGGTCACCGGCTAGCTGATGGTCAGAGTTGCTGCTGGAAAAGATACCGCTGTTTTGCATGGCCCGGCTGCGAAAATCGTCTCCCAGATTGTCCGGTGCCTGTTTCCCATTCCGCTCCATCCTAGTCAAGAAATCTTCGAGGTCAATCTCGAGAAGAGATGCCGAAAGACGCCTAGTAGGATCCGACGATAGCATTTTTAGGAAGATGTGATGGGCCAGAGGCTCGGTTAGGTCATCGGAGAACCGTCGGTTCAAAAAGACCTCCTCTAACGTCTCTTCCAAGATATTGAGTCTCTCTAAGCCGTCGTGGAATGCGCCCGAGTAGCCAGCATCATACAATCTTGGCTTGTGCTCCACCGCTTTGACCCGTCTGTTAAAGAAAATTGTCCGGCCACGATCACCCCAGACCTGCCAAACAAGCACATCCAGGAAGACGCAGCCCAGCGACCAGATATCTGCGGCTGGAGTAACCTCCACACGAAGGGGTGCAAGCTCGAGAACGAGATTCGCAAGTTCTGGAGCCCCATAAATCCTGGTGGTCTTGTTGTCTGGGTGAGGTGCCTGGCCTACACGAAAGCTGCTGAGACCAAAATCGCCAATCTTGAAGCTGTATCTGAATGACGACGGCTCATCCTCGTGTTTGAAGACGAATATGTTGGACGGTTTAAGGTCTTGGTGGATTCCGTGCAACCCGCCCGCGTGGAGGTTGTGAAGAAGAATCAATCCCCGGACGAGGTTAAGAAGCTCCTTCCAAAGGCTGCAGAGTTCGACTCGAGTATTAGGTATGTCGTTCCGGGAAAAGAAGTCATCGAGATTCCCCTGGTTGGCATATTCGAGAAGTATATACCCTTTACCATCTAGTTTGAAGGAGCCGTAATATTCCAAGAAGAACTTGGAATTGCTCATTTTAGTGTTTTCAATCGTCGTGTAAGCGGCAAGTTCATTCTTGAACGTTGTTTCGCCGTCTGGGCCCGTGAGAACGATTTCTTTGACCGCGATGGTATCCTGTGAAGAGCACCGCCGTCAGCATATAAGCCACTTGATCTTGAGAATAACATGACAATTTACCCCTGCCCGCAGTTTCTTGAGGTCGCTGCCGTTCTTTACTGTGTACTTGCGCACAAGGGAGCCATTGCCTTCGCTCCCTGGGATCGTCTCGCCGCAGTCAAGGGGCAGGATGGATCCCGTCAACAGTTCCCTTTTATGTAGTAGATTCGGACCAAGCCGGACAGGGCTGAAGAAGAATTGATACTTTTTGAACAGTTCCCATGACTCTTGACCTTGTTGGCCGTGCGAGTATATTTGGTCGGCTCTCGCGTCGTCCAAAGGAAGGTTGAGGTCGCTAACCAAGTTGGATTGGATAAATAGCTCAATGTCCCTCACCCGAAAGCTACTATCGGAAGAGATGTAGACCAGTATGGAAAAAATAACAATATAGTCGTTCAGGACGTTGTCAATTCTGATATCGATCGACTCCCCGGTATGGAGATTGAGTATCTCTTGTACCCTTTGTCTTGTCCAGTACTTCTTCAAAACAGAATGTGGGATATACTTGGCCGTTTTTTTCTCCCCGTTTATGATCGCCTCCTCTAAGTTGTTATCCACCAGGTTCCCAAACTCATAGAGGGGCATGCGTATAGTTGCCATGTCGGGCCAGGGCGAGGAATATCAGCGCCGGAGTGCTACCCCCGTTAAAGAGTGGCAGATAATGCTGGAGGAGCTAACACAGTCCGAGGTGTGGTGAAGTAAAAGATGAAACACAAATCGTAGCGCGTGTTGTTATGGCCAGACTGTGGCCGAGGTTTAATGCTGCTTTGAGACGACGCGTTGGTGATGACGCCACGGGGAAACTTGATGGGAGATGGAGTTAATGATGGGTCTGAGTCAAAGGTGGGTGGTGTTGCGAAATGGAAAAGTTTGTGGACATAGCCAGCCAGGCAAAGAGCTGGCAAGGCTGGCTGATTGTGGTGGTTGTTCCGTTCGACATGCAGGGGGGGTTGGTTGCCTATCTTGCTGCGAGGTGTCGAGACTTCTACCCCTCATGAGAGCTCTTGTCGGCGGCCTCGCACTTAATCTCAATAGTGACTCTTCAACCCCCGATGTCACGATTCGTAATGAACATTGAGTCCCGCCGGCCACAAGCATCCATCATTCGCAAAAGCGAAGCTCATCGCGCGCCCCTGAAAATCAGGGCCGATGGGGGTTACGCACGTGAAACTGTAGTGACGGCTAGCTGGCCGGGCGAAGTTACAAGGCAGCTTGGAAGTGAGGGGATAATCCAAATCATTGGGTGATGCGCAGCAGCTAGGCACATGTTGTGCTGCCCAAACTCCGTGAGGCTTTCTAGGATTCGAGCACAGCCCAACCGGATCGATCACAACAGGTCCTTGTGCAGCAGTGCCTGGAAAGGGGCGAAGCATCGACAGCCTTTAAGGAACTTGTAGTTAGAGGAGTCCAGAATCGGACTGACGTCTATTGTGTCGGTCTATTTCCCACCGCAATCCCCAACCCCGATCACGTTCTCCTCATCTGGCGGCACCTCACGTCGCCGAGTTGACTTCAGCCAAGGAACTCCGTACGCCAGAACAAGCCAGATTATTATGGTTCCGGCCATGAGTGGGAAGCAAATTTTGGCAAACAGCTTGAACAAGTTTCCTTTCCAAACAGGAACACTTCCAACAGGATCTTCTTGATCCCATTGATATAGCCCACTTCCGAATAACGTCTGGCGGCAAGTTAGTACTTCAAATAGGAGCGGCAGCAGTGGCAGCCCGAATCTTACGGCGACAAACGTCCCCGGGAGAAAGACGAGCGTGACTAGAGTTATGATATGCATCGAAGCCGTCTCTTTCTCCGTCTTAGCTGCTATATTCTCCATGTTTTTTGTCGATTCATGCATCTCAATCGTGAGTTTTTGCATGTACTGTGCGCTCTGGTGGGCGTTTGCCGTAAAGAGCTTGCTTTGCTCGATGTGGCGCAGTTGCAGAAACTTGTCAAACTGATATTTCTCAAATTAGCAAGATGGATTGTGAGATGATCTACATCATTTTGAACATACCAGTTCGCGCCCATCGTTGAGGAGGAGCATCAAGGTGCCTATTCTAGCTATCTCCATTTCAAGAGATCTCACCATGGACGTGGTTCTGCGAATAAATTCGAGAAATGAGTATTTGCAGCCATCTTTGATGTCATGAGGAAATTCGCCGTCATCCCACAGACTTTGGTAATGGGTAAGGATCTCCTTCATAATATCTGCGTTCAAGTTCATCACGAGACGAGATGTATGCAGATCTGCTCCAATTCCATTGAGACATTGCAACCTCTCGATAGAAAAGTCTTGTAACACCTCAAAAGGATCTTGATCTTGCTCGCCCTGTATCCCGCCAGCGGTTTTAGTTGGCGAGTCTCGGGGTGGCCCGATCAGGGGTGACAGGGGCACTGGTGCTGACAATGACCGATGTTCAGCTGACTGCACAGTATTGGTAGTCAAGCCGGTGAGAGCTCGGCTCATCCTCCGTACAGTATTTGACGGTTGCCATGAGCTTATTGAGTTCTGCCTCGTGGTTGGGGGTTTTGGAGTAAGTTCTGGCGGATCGTCTCGCAGGGTTTGAACGAGAATCTTGGCGTCGTACTTGAGGATGCTTTCTACTTGTTCGACTGGCGCATTATTGACCTTGTCGAGAATGTCACGCAATTTCTCCTCCAGGCTTTTATTGTACCAACGCCAGTTCTCGCTGCACCACTCGAATAGAATCAGATGAGTCGTGAGCGTCGCGGAAAAGGAACCAGACAGCCTGGACAACGACTCGGCATAGAAGCTGTCGCAGGACGTTGTGGCTTCGACGATGCGGGCCTTCAATACGGAATTTGCCTTGAAATTGATCCAAAGTGACTGGCCAGACTCGACGTCAAAGGCATGGTAGGCTGCTGCTTGTCTGAGCGGCCATGTCAAGGTGCCCGAAGCCTCTGACTTCTCAGGCGACCACAAGTTGAAGCAGTGGCGGATCTCGCGACCTGACCGACCCAACTGTGGGATTGACCGCCTTTGTCCTTGGCTCACACCTATATAGTTTTCGCTCCGGAATGATGCGTAATGGAATTCTTGTTGTGATTGTGGTTTTCCGAATCCAAGCACTAAATCGACTAGCGGAGGCATGGCCTGATGGAATGTCATGACCAAGTCAAACATCTCCTTGGAGCAATACATCGGTGCTTTCGAGTGCCTTGCCGAGAAGAAGACATATCGACATCTTGGGTCTTTACGGTTGATCTGAAGACGAACCCTGAGATCGTCCAAGGTGCTGCACCGTGTAGTTCTGAACGGACCGTCGAATGATTCAACTAATTCGACAAACGACGTGTTCCGATTTGTATTGAACAATCGTGTAGACTCAGCGTCGAGTTGCTGCTGGTATGATCTTGTTGTCTGCCTGAAAGATTGAGATTCCATAGAATTTTCTGGCCAGAGGTCTGCATCGTTGCAAGCGGCTCGAAGGCTGTCCCATGGGTCGAGCATCGTGCCCGAACTCGGGGTTGACATTTTGGAGGCCTGTGAGTAATTGTTCGTCAGTGACCCTTTGCATAGAATAAACCTACTGAGCTCTTCCTTTTATAAAGTGCAAACTTCAAAACAAATATGCCTGATATGGCGCAGATGTCTCACAGAAAGAAACTGGAGAACTAGAACAAAAAAACATCAACATCATGGGGATACGGCTGCGCCATGTGGAAGGTACAAGCCTTGCCACTATTATACGAGATGAAGGAGAAAATAATCTGCCTCTACGGCTGTATTCTCGCCCACGGAGGGGCGTGCTTGCAAATGCCCAATACTGGAGACAGTGAGGTGCAAGAATGCTCGCCCCCAGACAGCAAGGAAATGTCCGGTGGCAGTGCTCCGCGTCCTGGGCAGGCAAAGTAGGTCGCGCAGCATCAGCATTGGTGGGACCTTCCTGCCTCAGCTTATAACCCCTCATTCAGCTTGAATTCTCTGGATTTTTCAGAACTTTTCACTTCAAGAAAGTGTCACCAAAAAACACAACCCGGGCGCCTGACTCGGAGCAAGCATGGTGAAATTCATTAAAATACGATGAGGCTAGGGCATACAAAGTGTGAAATATCCAGAATTTCTGACTTCATTTTTGTGCACCGCTATCACTCCACCACAGCGGACACCCCCCCCCCCCTTTTTTTTTTTTTTCTCTCCTCTTTTCCCCTCCATCTTCTTTTATTTAATTGCGAAGGTTGTCATAAATATATTCGACTTGATCCTGAAAAAAATGGGTCAATATCAAAATTATCCGGGGGGGGTGGGGGGTTGGCTAACATACCGGAGACAACGCAACCGGAGTCTCGACGACGTACATGTCTTTTTTATTGGTCTGTTGGTGTCATTTGTATTAGACTGACCCATACTTTGAGGCTTGGAAGGGGAGCTAGGTGTTCTCACCAATACATTGATCGGGGTGCTCGAAGGAAACAGCTCTTCCAGGTATCTTTTGAGGTCGCTTGGGACAAGCCGATAAGTCCTGATGTAATTCAGCACCATCGTAACGCAACGTTTTTCTTGGAACCCTCGTTTAATGAAAAGGGGTATCTTGGTTGGGCGTTAAGGTGTTTCTGTGGAAGCTGAATGGCGACCTTCAAGGCAGACTGGGGCCAACGTTCAACATTAGAGGCGCAAGCTCCCTGATGAGATCGCCACTATATACTTCGCCGGCGAGGCTCCAGGAAACTCATCTTCCGCCGTCGGCAGCCAGCTTCATGTGTAAAACGATAAGGCAAACAAGGCAACCCTGTTGATGAAGTGGAGGGCCGGGACTTCGACCAGGCTAGAAATCTCCTTACTTAATTGGAGGCCTTCAATGAGTTTATCAGCAATTTCCATGCAGTAAACAGCCACAAGATGCAGCCGCCCTGGTTGGCGACAAATCACCTTCCTCGAGTTTTGCACATTGCATCACACTACAGGTTTCCCCGCCTTTTCTGTTCAAAAGGACCCCAATCTATTGTTGAAATGGAAATTCGGCCAGGCAAAAGGACAGCTTTGAAGTGCAACTTTGGTTGTCATGATATCGGCAACCCGCATTGCTGGCTGGTCGGGTTGATCTTGAGATCATGAGACACGCGAGAGAGCGAATATCGACGTGACGGACACTGCCCGGGGGCGTGGAAGAAAAGTGCGGCTCACCCAATTCCTCCTGACACACCTCCACAGACACACACACTATCGAGGAAAAGCAGCCTTGAGTTTTAACAACCAATTATTCAACAGCCGCTAGGTCTCAACCTGATCTGGATTTCTTCTCAAAGCGATACTGCAACAATGCTCAAACTCAAATGAGTGCCACTTATTTATATCACCGTAGGGCATTTTAGATGTCACACCTTTCCCTCCACAACATATGAGTGTAGACTGTACATCCATTACCGCGTCTCCGGGCTCCCACCATTCCTATACCCCCACAACCGACTCAACTGCTTAACCTTCATCGTCACCCCCTCCCCTTCTCCCCCTTCTCTCCTGCTAGCTGTCGCAGTAACCCCATACACTTCCTCCAGCCCACACCCAGCCACAACGACCTCACTCTCCATAAACTCGTTGTCCTCATCACACCCCTTCAACCTTGTTCCGTCATCCCCCTCCCTCAACTCGCCCGTCTCCTCATCCCGTTCCAGGGGAAACATGCCGTCCAAGTAATGCTGCACAAACTGATGTCCGCCCCTCGGCGACGTCCTGCAGAATACCCTTCCAATGAACCTCGGCAGCGTATCCGAAGCCATTTTGGAAGTAGCGAAATGCAGCACGCCCCACAGGGCCACAAAATCCGTCGTGTACGCGTAGTGCTCTATATGTCCAATCACCCGATCAGAAATAACCGAAGGGTGGGCGACATTGCTTGAACTCGCCAGCGATTGCAAAGATGGCGCGTTCCCACCTTCAACCTCCCCTCCCCTTGACCTTGATCTTTCCCCTGACGGGCCGGCGCTGCCCTGCAAAGTTGAATCCGTTCCGGCCCTCAGGGGATCACTCTCAGCCTTGCCCTGGCCGCTCTTGTGCATATAAGGGTTGTTAAAATGGTTCGCCGCGTTACCGAAGGTGTACACCTCCAGCTTTCCCAAGATATCCTGAGGCAGCTCCTGCAGCAGCCAGTCGAGCAGCATTCCGCCCTCCACTGCTCCCTGGCTGTGAAGGATGAAAACCACTTTATCGTATTGATCATCATACAGCTTCTCCTTGATGATGCGGTAGCAAACTCTGACGTCCTTGGTTGCGTAGCCCCAGTTTCGCTGAATCAGGACCTCCAGGACGTCAAAAATGAGACCCGAGGTTTTGTTGTGGATCCCCAGAATCGGCCGCTTAAATGTCGCCGCGAGGCGGTTGAGGTTGGACTGCAGCCAGTGCTCGCCCGCGCAGATGCCGTTGATGTATATCCACTGCTCCTTCGCGTGTTGCTCGAGGCGGGGGGCATATTCGGGTGAGGAATGGTGCTCGACCTGGGTCCCGCCGTTGAGAAGGAGACATAAGCCGTAGTTGAGGAGGATAAATAACGCGATGAGCACGATGGCGGTCCAGACCGGGAGGAAGAAGACGACCGGAAGCAGACCGAAGATGAAGAGGAGTTGGAGGATCAACAGGAGGAGGTGCATCGAGATGGAGAAGATGTTGCCCCTGGTTAGAGAGAGCTCAGAGAGGTCCCCGGAGTCGGTTGGCGTGATTGGCCAAACGATGTAAGGGAAGGCGTAGAGGTATTTGAAAAAGTAGAGCAGGTCCCATCCCATCAACTTCCAGGGCATGTCGGTGTAGCTGTAATTGATAACGGAGCGACCTCCGATCTGGGAGCCAAAGAACTTGGTGGTTTTGTTTTTGCCGTTTGAGCATCTTGGTGATGTGGTTGTTGTTGCTGGAGGATGGGTAGGCTGTTCGTTTCCTTGTCCCCGCCAAGACGAGGCGAGGGGGGTGTAGACGGTTGCCATGATGGTGATGATGAAAAGTTGTTGCGAGGAGAGGGAGAAGGATCAATGCTTGGTGGAAGTGGCCATCTCATGGACTTTTGTAGAGAGAACACGTTCACATGAGTGTGGAGAGAGTGACACGCCCATGATCAACATGAGAGGCTGTTGGTGTGCTGCGGTACTCACAGGGACATGTTTGAGGAGGCTTGGCAATGTCGTAGTGGATGTCAAGTGCGGCTGGACGGGCTGACTTGGCCCCATCCAGGGCAGTGCGACTTTGGTGTAGCCATGAGCTGGTTGGCTGGCTGTCAGAGGCAGCAGCGAGCCAGATGTACTCAATTTACAGAGGGTTAGGGTTGATGAATCAACTGAAGCTTATTTCAACTTCAAAATTGTGCCTTTTCAACAGCACAGCAAGCCATGCTCATATCCACAAAGCCCAGTATCTATCTCACTATGACGGTACACCTCGACCGCGAGGTGGGTTTCTAATATGCAATTCTGCCTATTTTAAGAGATCGGCAAGGTACTGTATCGGCATATGATGTAGTCAGCAAAAGGATCTTTTACTCGGACCCTCGGAATTTAATTTTTTTTTTTTTTAAAAAAAAAAAAAAAACGTCATTTCTCGTAAAAGGAATGTCTCTGGCGTCTTCTCTGCCCCTCATCGCAGCGAACTGCTAGAAGCAAAATCAAGCGCAAGAATTTCAATCTATCTTTCGCTTTCCCCTCCAGGCTGCCATGGTGTAGGACTTGATCCGGAGTGAATACGAGAGAAAATTATGTTTTATGTGTTGTATGAAGAAGAAAAAGAAGAGAGAAAGGGAGACGAAGGATTTGGTGGGAAGGATTTTAAAGGTTGGCTGTGGCAGCCGGTGGGTCCCGCAGGTACTGACCAATGAGGTGCACAGCCACGAACAGTCAAACATGAGCCACAGGAGATCGATAAGTCATGAGATAAAAGTTCACCGCAGAGTGTGAGTGTTCGATTAAGGTACGTAACGTCTTGATTCCCCTATTGTGTTTGTAAATTTCTTCAGGCACTGTCTCTGATTTTCATTTTTTTTGACGCCGTTACACACTGCAAAGAAGTTCCGTCAGTGCCTCAAAACTGTCCAATCATCCTGCAGGAACTAGCCAATCAAATCTCGCAGATTACCAGGATTCGGTGGGGCACACAGACAGGCTCCCCACAGCGGGGCACTATGCAACCGTTTCTTGGGTCTGTCTTCTCTGCCGAAACACTGTAGATTTCCCTATCACCACACCTACCTGGACGAAGGGATTTCTTGTTGCTGCAGCTTTTTCTTTTTTACAAGGCGTAATCACCATTGTGAATCTCTGTTGTGGACTGGGATCACTTGATAATTATCTTTCAAACTCGGCCACGACTCGCGCTCCCATTTTGACATTGCGATACCCCGCGTTCCAGCAGCTTCAATCAACGACAACCAACCCCATACACCTTCACCACAATGGCAGGCGGTGGTGGCGGCGCTACTAGCTCCCGTGGACGGGGAAAGTTCAGAAAGTTCACTCGTGGTGGTGAGTACAATACCTACCTACTTCCAGCAACCAGCAGGTATACAGCAGGCATATTAATCTTTTTAAAACAAATAGGCGGCAAGCACTTCTCCAAGAACCTCCGACCCCTCGACGCTGATGGCAACGAGATGGGCCTGTGGGGCGATGCCCCCGAGAAGGACGAAGACGAGGATTCCGAGGAGGGCTCATCAGAGGAGGGTTCTGAGGAGGAGTCCGAAGAGGATGACGCCGGCCCTTCGAAACCTGCCGCCGCTTCTGCCGAGCTGAGCCGTGAGGAGCGCAGGAATCAGAAGAAGGCCCAGAAGGCTGCTGCCATCAAGGCCAAGAACAAGGTTGTCGAGGTTGGCGATCTGCCCCCAAGCGACCCAGAGAGCGAAGATGAGGCAATGCCCGCCAACCCGAACCATTCCAAGGCTGCACGTAAACTTACAACAAAGCCCTCTCCTGTCGAGGAGGCTACCGAGGGCGTCAAGAAGATGACCGTCGCGGCACCGGCTAGCAGACGGGAGCGCGAGGCTTTGGCTGCCCAGGAAGCCAAGGAGAGATATCGCAAGCTTCATGAGGCTGGCAAGACCGACGAGGCCAAGGCTGACCTGGCTCGTCTTAAGCTCATCAGAGAGAAGCGCGAGCAAGAAGCTGCGCGAAAGCAGGTATGCTCCTTTTAACCTCTTTTCCTCTATTTGTAAGCAATTTGCTAATCCTACGTTATTTTAGGCCGAGAAAGAAGAGCAAGAAGAGCAAGCCAGAGCCAAGAGGGCCGAGATTGAGGCTAAGGAGGCTAAGAAGCGCGAGGCAGCGTTGGGTCCCAGCAAGAACAAGAAGAAGAAATGAAGCAGTTGAGCCGGTCCTGCTCCTGAAGTGGGAGCCTGGGCTATCATTCGTTTCTTATGATTATCTTTTGCACCTATTTCCTGCATCCCTGTCTTATCTAGCGTATTATGTGCCCCGTTCCACTCGGCCAGAGTGTGCTTTTTTTTATACCTACATGCCTTGGAAGTTTTCTTTCGTGACAGTCGTACATACCGTCCTTCCGCCCATCTTTTGATTCTCCGTCCCTGTTGCCCTAGTCCATACCAACAATACCATCAGTTCCAACACTCTCCTTCCAAAACTCATCGAAATCAATCCCCTTCTCCTTGAACAGATCCCTAATCTTTTGCGCAACCTCGACCTGCCGCTCCGGCGTAAACCCGCCAGGCTTGCTGGTCTCAAACTGCACAGTTTCAATCCACCTGAAAAACAGGTCCTCCTGCCCGACAGCAGCCAGCGCATCCCTGAATTTGAAAACCTGTTCCCTTCTAGCATCCTCCTCCTTGTTCCCTCCGGGGTTCATATCAACAGTCAGCCACCCAAACTTCTCATGATGAATTAGGACGACGGCATCAAGCTTCTCCAGAGGAATCTCCTTCTTATCGACCAACTTTGTGGCAAAGGTCATTGCCGCCCAGTCCAAATCCCAGCTGCCGTCCATGGTCAGATACCCAGTCTTTTGTTTCAGAAGCATGGGGGAGGTCGCCTCCCTCAGTTTGGTGAAAAGCAGCTTCCGGGTTTCGTTCTGATCCGTCCCCGTCAGGAAGTCCTCCTTGGAGCCGAGGACATCCTCGTCCCACTTACGCGATTTGCGTATGTAAACCTCCTTATCTCTGAAGCCGACCGAGAAGCGCCACTGCACGGGGGAGGACTCATTCGCCCCTCCGCCGATGATGAACTCGTACGGCCACGACCAGATGAATACAGTGAGGAAGAAGTCGATGCAAAACGACGAGGCGCGGCGGAGCACGATCCAGATGAGCTCCGAGGTGGTGTAGTCTTTGGAGTGGATGGTGGTGTGGTTCTCGTAGCCGAGGGTTGAGGTGAGGATGTAGAGGTAGTGAGGGAGGATCGAGTAGGTGCGCCAGGCGAAGAGAAGAACGATGAAGATGTTGAGCGCGCAGGGCACTAGGAAGATTTTGCGCTTGAACTTGCGGGGACGGGGGTCGAGGTGGGTTATGTAGATGTGGGATGGTGAGAGGATGGGTAGGAGGGGTGCAATTGAGGATGGTGGGAGGGAAAAAGGTTTTGGAGGGGTGGTTGAGGATTTCTTGGATGAAAGAAGGGTACGGGATTTAGGTTTGGGGGCCATGGTGAGCGGTGGTGGTTGATGGTTTGGTCGTAGTCGACGACGGTGCTGGTGTTCCAGGGGCGAGTTGTCGGTGAGAAGGGATTTTGACTGAGTTTAACAAGAATTATATAAACAGGTGTACAGAGAAGGTGGTCATGATAATATCAGAACCAGAATCGATAGAGGTGATGGAAATGAAAGTGAGCCAGATTAGAGACCTCACCTCATCAACGGAATATGGCAAGTGGTTGATGAGTGATGAATTAGGAATAAGATACAGATAGAGTTGGTCAGATTGTTATGAGGTAGCAGTGAACCCTAACCCTTGATTACAGTTGCGTTGTAAAACTGACGTGGTCCGAAGTAATGTACATACATATGTATTCAAGCCCCGCTAAAAAAAAAAAAAAAAAAAAAAAAAAGGTTACTGGAATGCTTCCCATTATCTACTAGCAGGGATTATTTGACTTGGAGAAACGCCTGAACCGAGCGATAAACGCTTGGCCGAATTTTTTGGAGAGCAACAGCCCCAAATATTACGACGATCCTGAACAGCGCAATGCTGCAAAATAAAACCGAATCATGAGGGGTGGATTATGGCAGGTTTGCGGCGGCCTCTCTTTGTGGCAATCTAACGGACCTCGCAACTGACATCCTCCCGCGCAGAAGCAGAAGCGGCCTTCGGCATGCTTGCTCCGTCTTTACAGCCACGGAAGCTATAGCTCGACGCAAGCTCTGAGGTTACTCGCCAACCCCGCGACGAGGAGACCGACCACGATCACCGGCAATGGAGCCATATTTTTGACGGGCACCACCACTACGAGGCAGTTTGGGGGGAAGTTTATGCCAAAATGGGGAATGACTGAAAATGCCGAAACGAGCGCCGAACCCGAATTGCTTCCCCACGAGTTAGCGGCGAGAGAGGCTGCTCGAGCAGCAAAGGCGGCAAAAGATGCGGCAGCAAAAAAGGTGGCCGAGGCCGAGGCAGAAAGGGCAGCAAAAGAAGCTGAAGCGAGAAAGGCAGCCGAGGCAGCGAGACTTGCAATAGTAGCCGAGAGTATGAGAGCAGCAGAAGCGAGAATGGAAGAAAAAAAGGCCTTGGAGGCGGCGAGGCTAGCAAAGATAGAGGACTCAAGGGCAACAATCGCAGCCAAAAAGGCAGAAGCAGCAGCAGCAGCAGCAGCAGCAGGCCAAACTGCTGCTGGTCCGACACTACTACAAGGGGTTATGAAACCGATTGGGCGAGGGCAGACTTCTCTCAACAATTCACCTCTGAAGGCATCTAGCGCCACTGTGTCCTCTGCTGACCGATATCGCCAAGTCTTGAGCGAAAGGCCCATCTCAAGGCCAAGGCAGGCCAGCCGTCCCATACCGCCTGCCCATCCACCTTCTCTTGCGTCTAAACCATCGTTTATACAGCAGAAGCCCGCGTTGGACGAGAAACCACTTTCTGCTGGAGTTGCCAGCCCACCTCTTGCACAAACTAGAACAGCAACCCCTAAAACCGATCACCCGCCCGCTGTTGGAAATGATTATCCAACCCCTCAGGCACCGAAGCCCAAGGTGACCAAGCGCTCTCCGTTCTCCTCAACAATCTCGTCCTGGGCATCATTTGGTCAAGCTGAAGCGGAGGCTGATGGTGGCTTGTTGCCCCACGAACGGGCTGCCCTTGAACATCGCAGGAAGAAACGTGAAGAAGCAGAGGCCCTCGAGCGTGCCAATGAGGAGCGCCAGCGAGCGGAGAAAGAAAGGGAGCAGAGTTTTCGGCCTGCTGCACAGAGGACCGATTCTTATGCCCATCTGTTACCTCATGAGATAGCCGCTCGTGAACAAGCCAGAAGGGAGCGCCAGCTTATTGAGAAGGATGACAAGCCAGCTGCTCAGGCCAAGACCCATCCTTGGGATCAGTTGTTACCGCACGAGAGGGAAGCAAAACAGCAGGCGCCAAGGCAACGCCAGCGGGCCGAGCAAGAACTGGTCAGGGTTTCTTCAAGTTTCACGCAAGCCGCTGCACCCGAGAAGTCTGCTTCGGCCGATGAGGACCGTTGGGCTTTCCTGTTACCCCATGAGCGAGCTGCCCTTGAGCAACTGAAGACTGAGCGCGAAAGATCAGGGGCGGAAAAGGAAAAGAAATCCAAAGACGAAGTCCCACTAAGGCAAACATTGTCTCAGAGGGCTGTACCGCGCGACAGAGAGAGGGTAGGGAAGGAAGAGAGGCAACCGCAAGCCCTGGATGACCGGCAACTTAGCCAGCATCTGGAAGCCACTCGGAAGCCGGGCATTGACTTGTCTCGCCCAGCACCGGCTGACCCCTTCCAAATGACTTCCGATTCTCCGTCTCGGCCCGCAAAACAGGACCCATGGACAAGGTTGGTTCGTCAGGCAAAGGAGGAACTTGAACAAACGAAGGAACCTCGCAAGACCACAGCAACAGATGACCAGACCTGGGACTGGGTTGGTGATCATGTGAAAGAGAGTGAGGAAAAGAAAGCTGCGGCAGCAACTGAAGCGGCGGGATCCGAGGCGCCGCTTAATCCTAATCATGCAAACTCTGAACAATTGACCGAAAGCTATCGCAGACATCGATTCGATGTACCAGAAAAGGAGAAGGAGAAGGAAAAGCCGAAAAAGGCTAAGAAAAGAGGATATGCCCGGGACGATGATTTTGATGAACTCGACTACCAGGAGCGCCGGCAGCAGAAGGCTGAGAGGAAAGCCGAAAAAGAGAGGGAGAGGCTGGAGGCTCTAAAGGGCCCAATCCCCATTCTTCTCCCAGAGTTCATCAGCGTAGCGAATCTCGCAGTTGCCTTGAAACAAAAAGTCAAACAGTTCGTAAAACAGCTAGAAGAGCTCGGGTTTGAGGATGTCAGCAAAGACAACATCGTCACCGGTGAGACGGCCGCCTTGATTGCTCAGGAATACGGCTTTGAACCAACGATAGAGACCGGTGACGACTATGATCTCAAGCCGAGGCCTCCACCGGTGGACTCTTCTTCTCTGCCTCCTCGGCCCCCCGTCGTCACAATCATGGGCCACGTCGATCACGGCAAGACTACTCTGCTCGATTACCTCCGAAAATCTTCCATCGTTTCGCAAGAACATGGCGGTATCACTCAGCATATCGGTGCCTTCTCTGTCAGGATGTCAACCGGAAAACTCATCACCTTCCTTGATACCCCGGGCCATGCCGCCTTCTTGTCCATGAGACAACGCGGCGCCAACGTCACCGACATTGTCATTTTAGTTGTGGCAGCAGACGACAGTGTCAAACCCCAAACAATCGAGGCCATCAAGCACGCTCAAGCTGCCAAGGTCCCCATCATCGTCGCAATCAACAAGATCGACAAGGATTCGGCAAACATCGACCGCGTAAAATCAGATCTCGCTGTCAACGGTCTAGAAATCGAAGACCACGGCGGAGACGTCCAGGTCGTGCCCGTGAGCGGCAAAACCGGTCAAGGAATGGACGACCTTGAGGAAAATATCCTTCTCCTAGCAGATATGCTTGACATCCGTTCCGAAACCGACGGAATGGCCGAGGGATGGGTTCTCGAATCCAGCATCAAGCCCATTGGCCGCGCAGCAACCGTTCTTGTGAAGCGGGGTACTCTCCGCCAAGGTGACTTCATCGTCGCCGGCACGGCCTTCACCAAGATCCGATCCCTCCGCAACGAAGCTGGGCAAGAAGTCACCGAAGCGCCTCCCGGAACTGCCGTTGAAGTTTTGGGGTGGAAGGATCCCCCCGAAGCCGGTGATTTGATCCTCCAAGCACCAACCGAGGACCGCGCCAAGGAAGCCGTTCACTACCGGCAGGAATTCAAAGAAAGGGAGGAAGTCATTGCCCAGATGGCTGAACAGGAGCAAGCAGCCCGGCAAGCTGAGATCGAGCGTGAAAAGGAAGAAAAACGTCAAAAGGCTTTGGAGAACGGTGAGGAGTATGACGAGGACGCTGACCCCGAATCGTCGATCAAGTACGTGAATTTCACCATCAAAGCTGATGTTCACGGTTCCGTCGAAGCCGTAACAGCCTCAATCCTGGAACAAGGGAATAATCAAGTCCGTCCAAAGGTTTTGCAGTCTTCCTCTGGGCAGATTACCGAATCAGACGTCGAGCACGCCGCTGTTTCTGGAGCCAGCATTGTCAACTTTAATAACCCTATTCCGGGCCATATCAAACGCCAAGCGCACGACGCCGGAGTCAAGATTCTTGATCACAATATCATTTATCATTTGATTGAGGATGTCACAGAGCTCCTGTCGGAGCAGCTACCTCCTATCATTTCGTGGAGGGTCGTGGGCGAGGCGGAAGTGTTGCAGATTTTCCCCATCAACTACAAGGGGAGAAAATACAAGAACATTGCCGGCTGCAGGATCAGGAACGGTCTCATCACCAAGAACGGGAGGTGTAGGGTTTTGAGGGGGGATAAGATTGTCTTTGAAGGTGAGTTACACATATTTTGCTTCTCTCCCTGGTTTTTGTACCCGAATACCGTGCTAACGATTGTGATTGTAGGCACGATTGATGAGCTCAAGCAAGGGCAAAAGGTTATCAGCGAGATCAAGAAGGATAGCGAGTGCGGCATCTCTTTTGAGAACTGGGACGACTTTAAGGAGGGTGACCACATCCAGAGCGTCAAGGAGGTTGTGGAGAAGAGGACGTTGTAAGATACTGTGAACTTGGAGGGTTGGTACATACCGGGATCTAGATGTGGGACGAATACAAAAAAGGTAGACTGGGTAAGACCGGGATTATCTAGATAGAGAGATCTGTGTTTCACTTTTAACCTCTGCGTTTTTATATATACCGGTGTGTATATTGTACAGTACATACATAAATTACATAAACTCCATTTTGCGTAGGTATCTTCATCATGGAGGAGAAAATTATATATATATTTCCAGCCAGTTCTGCATGTATATTTGTGGATTTAATTGAGGAAAGTTACCACCTATTTGGAGCAGATGCCCCTCCAGACGTAAAGGTCCTCTTGTTAGTCGTTATCCTGCTCCGCTCCTTTTCGAACTTCACAAGCCCAATGCGGTCTGTCAGTGGGGTGGCGTTGATGATGTTGTCGAACTCGTCATCGTCGGACCCGTTGTCTGAGTCTGGCTCGGCGTCGGAATCTGGTTTGTATTTTCCATTACCTGGTAGGGGCCGAGGAATTGTTGTAGGTTTCCTGTCGTCCTCGGCGGCTGCCGACTTGTCTTCATCCTTGCCAACAAATGGCTTCGAGGCAAGAATTTTGCGGCGAATTGCTTCCATTTCGGCGTCGTCGTCGTCGTCGTCCGAATCTGAGGAAATAGCGTATGGATCTTTTTCTTCGTCCTTATCCTCGGGAATGGTTGGCTTCTTCTGGGGAGGGGGTTTAGTACCCAAGTAGATACCATCTAGCTCGTCCTCCGCCTCCTCCTCGCCCTCCTCCTCATCTGAATTCTCCTCGGCATCCTGGTCAGAATCTTCTTCCTCTTCGTCGTCGCTATCCACCTGCTGTCGCCTGTTGACGTTTCCGCTGGTCCATATGTCATCGCCCGAGTTTTCTTCTCTGTTCTCGGCGTACTCCCTCTCCAACCTCTCCATCCATTCCTCCTGCGCCCTCTTGATCCCTGCTTCATCTTCACACGCTGCGTATTTTCTGAGAAGCTTTTCGTTGATATCGAGGAACGCTTTTCCATAGCTGAAAGGTTCGAGGATCTGTTGTGCCCAGTCCATGTGACCGCAGATCGCGTATGCCGCTGCTAGGGCTTCAACGCAGTTCAGCCGCCATGGTTTTCCGTAGTTGACCGAGTTGGCGGCTACGAGGTATGGTAGGAGTCGCTCGCATTTCCCGCCGACCTTGCTCCACTGGACTTCTTGGGTGCGCGCCCAGCTGCACTCGACTACGGCGGCGCCGAATTGCTCGATGATGGGTCGGTCGGCGGGGGAGACGGTGGCTTTGCCGTTGGGGGTGATGATTACCCCTGGGTGTTTCTGGCCGAGATGAAGCTCGCGCATCATACCAAGCTTCATGAGCTTCTTGCCCGAGCAGCGCTTGGGGTCGCAGTGGCCCAGATCCCAGCAGGCAGCTTTGAAGGCGGGGCGGGCGCGCCCGGAGGATGATGGGCCATCGGCGGTATTGTCGTCGTCGCCGGGGTTGGTTCGTGGAGCATTGCGCGGGGGGCCACGATGAAGGTTCTTGCCTTTTCCTCCGCGGAAGTTGTCTTTCTTGTGTCGGACCATTTTTGGGCAGGTTTGCTATGTTGGTGGTAAGTAGGTACTTGGCGGCCAACGAACTGTATGACGACGAAATCCAGCTCTCTGCCTATCCAAGAAAGTTTGGATGGATTGATAATGGTGGGGTCAAAAAGTTTATCAATCTGTACAAGTAAGTGCCCCACTACCCCGCTTATGCAACTGATCGTTGAGACAGGACAGGGATTGGTCGAACGGTAGCAACGAGATCCCCCTGCTTGGGAATATTCGGGTAACGGGGCCGTCGTCGGTCGGTCGTCGGTCGTCGGTCTTGGGTCTTGCTGCACAACCCAGCTGCCTACCTTACTTACTACCTTCCAGACAGCACACCGCAGCCTGCCATAGCTTGCGTAGCTAGCTCCCTGACCCTTCCCGGATCGGCATGCCACAGCACCCACGGACAACGACGACAACTCGCACAGCAATACACCGCATCTATAGCTGATTAATCGCGATCTGGCTACAACACCAAACTGCCGCCCATCCCCACAAACACGATGGAGGCCGCTTCGGCGCGGTATGCGGCCAGGGACCGCTGGGGAGACCCAGGTCAGCCAGCTCCCTCTCAACTCCAACGATTCATCCAGGCGGCATGCAGTCCGGAGAACTACGAGCCGAACCTCGCCCTCAACCTCGAGATCAGCGACCTGATCAACGCCAAGAAGGGTTCGACCCCGCGTGAGGCAGCTATGGCCATCGTCAACTACATCAACCATCGCAACCCTAATGTCTCGCTGCTGGCGCTGAATCTGCTCGACATCTGTGTGAAGAACTGCGGCTATCCGTTCCATCTCCAAATCAGCACCAAGGAGTTCCTTAACGAGCTTGTGCGCCGCTTCCCCGAGCGTCCCCCTATCCGTCCCTCTCGAGTCCAGCAGAAGATCCTGGAAGCAATTGAAGAATGGCGCAAAACTATTTGCGAGACGAGCCGATACAAGGAGGACTTGGGATTCATCCGCGACATGCACAGGTTGCTGAGTTACAAGGGGTACACGTTTCCGGAAATCAGGAGAGAGGATGCCGCTGTTCTCAACCCAAGCGATGTAGGTGGCTCCATGCCAAGAACACAAGGACCACTCGACATGATTTTACTGACCACGCACCACCGCACAGAACCTTAAATCAGCCGAAGAGATGGAAGAAGAGGAACGAGAGGCCCAATCTGCGAAGCTTCAAGAACTTATTCGAAGAGGTACCCCCGAGGATCTACGCGAGGCGAACCAGCTCATGAAGGTGATGGCTGGCTACGACACCAGGTCAAAGGTTGACTACCGTGCCAAGGCGGCTGAGGAGGTCGGCAAGATCCAACAGAAAGCGAGATTACTCGAGGAGAGGTTAGCGCAGTTCAAGCCCGGAGACAAGATAGTCGACGGGGACGTCTTTTCGGAGCTTGCCTCGGCCTTGTCCAGCGCTCAACCAAAGATTCAAAAGATGTGTGAGGAGGAGTCGGACGACCACGAGGCCGTTGCGAAGCTGTTGGAGATTAATGATAGCATACATCGTACTTTTGAGCGGTACAGGCTGTTGAAAAAGGGGGATATTGAGGGTGCCAACAAACTGGCACAGGGAGCTCCGATCTCTACGAGCACCGCCGGCGGCAGCAGCAGTGCTGGGAAGGGTGCGGCAGCTGAGTTGTCGCTGATTGATTTTGATGATACGGCCGGCACGAATGGTTCGGGGGCAGGTCAAACAGCTCCGTCCACAGGAGGGGTGGAAAATGATCTTTTGGGGTTGTCAATGTCCGATGCTCCTTCAGACTTTGGTCCCGGGGGCGGTATTGCCTTGGGTTTTGGGGCTAATACTAGTGAGTTTTTTCCCCTTCCGCAAACATTCCCCCTTTCTCTAACAAGCGCCAGATATCCCTGGTCCCGCCCTTCTCTCTTCAGTTACGCAAAACAGCACGGCTCGAGCTGCCTCGCCAGCCCCTGCCTTCTCTGGCTTCGCATCCTTCACCTCGGCACCCTCCTCTCAATCTAACACACCGAAGCCTCCCTCGGGATTTGCTTCTCCACCGCCGCCGAAACCAGTCACCAGTGATCCGTTTGCGCAATTAGCTTCCCTGGGTTCATCGCCTGCGCCTGGCCCAGCCGCGGTTGCGGCTGCGGCGTCAAACGATGATGACGAATGGAATTTCTCTTCCGCTCTCCCACCAGAAGCGCCTGCGCCATCTCAGCCAAGGGAACACAAGATCGTGGTCAGCAGCACCAACCTCAAGATCGATCTGATTGCTAACCGGACGGTCAACACCGATCCGTCGCTGAGCCTGCTCTTCTTGTTTAGCAACAACACCGCGCAGCCAGTTTCAGAATTGCATTTCCAGTTAGCAGTGACAAAGGTATGTCTCTAACCCTTTACTAGTCTTGTGTGCTGTCCTTTTCGGCTTGCGCATTTTATGTCCCGTTGCTCCCCCAATTATTATGGTTTTGTTTACTTGAGTGGATCCCATTTGCTGACTAACAACTATAGGGGTATGAACTTGAGCTCAAGCCGCAGAGCGGAAGGAACTTGGCACCAAAACAGAGCCAAGGAGTCAAGCAGGCTATCAAGGTCTGGCATGCGGGCGGAAACAGGACGCAAAAGGTTGAGACCATCAAGATGAGGTGGAGGATCAGTTACAAGGTTGGGAGCGAGGTTCAGCAAGAGATGGGAGAGATTGGAGAATTTACGGTTGCGTAGCTGTTTAGGAAGAGGGAAATACGGATATACTTAGCGACGGAACTATTGTGACTTCAAAAGTGACATTATGTGGCAGAGGAAAACCAAGCGAAGGTGAAGAAGTAGTTCAGATGATGTTGTGCCAGTGGTGTTTGAATCGAATAGTCAAAGCGGTCGACGAGACAATTGAGAACGTATGATTTGTGCTTATTTACTGGTCTGGTTTTGAATTGATACGGGGGATCTAATGGTGAGCTTGTGTTCTCTGCCTGGCCCGGACATGGCGAGGTAGCCAACCTGGTACGGCCTGGGACCAGAAGCGAGGAATATCTGCCTTTCTTAAAAATTCCGTATCGTGCAATAATAATGTACGGATATACAAAGGGGGGTGGGGATCAGTGTACGGGCTCCTAGCCTCTTTTTCTGGTATGTAATTTTTCAATGGTTTTCCTAGCGATTATCAATCATCATCGCTTCACCCTTGACGACCGCGTCGAACTCTTCCCTCTTCCTCTTGCATAGTCTTGAACATCTGGCGTGGCTAGACAGGCTTTCTTCTTACAAGCTGATTACACGTAAAAAAAAAAAAAAAAAATTAAAAAAAATTAAAAAAATAAACTCGCTATCCAAGTAACCGTGAATGCTTCTCAAAAGTTCTGCTTCTCTCAAGTTTAATACCAGCCAACGCATCATTGAAAGTTGACAAGCCATGCAATTATCGTATCTTCCTACATTACCGTATTTTACCTTCCCTTCCATCTTAACCTCCCAACCCTAAGATTAATTTATTAGTTTCCTCCTTTTCATAACTTGGATCTCCCATTATTGTTATTTTTTCGGGCAATTAATTTTAGCAGCAAACTTACCATTTCGCAAATTCTCTGACCTCCTCCTCCTCCAGCAACCGCTCCACGGTGAAGTACTCCCTCGCCAGCTCCTCGTGGCCCTTGAACTTGTGGACGAACCTATGGCACGCGCCGCACAGCCAGGCGACGTTCTGCAGGTCCTCCTTCCTGTGCCATCCCCTCTTGACTGCTTTGTCGTGCACCATGCGGGGGATCAGGTGGTGGTAGGTCAGGTTGATCCAGTCCCGCCCGCAAATCTCGCAGGCCGTGATCTTACCCCTTGTAGAGGAGGGCGGAGGGGGCGGAGAGGTTACCTGGAAGACGTAAGTTTCCAGGAGGGAAGCAAAGAAGGAGTCGGCGTCCGAGTTGGAGGAGGGCGGCAGGTAGGTCGATAGAGAGTCAAAGATTGCGGGATCTAATGGGGTCAGGATGTCGGAGGTGGTGTCGGGCGATAAGGGGGCCGAGTAGAGCTCGAGTGTTTCTGATGGGGAACGGTGGGAGAGGGATTGCAAGTCGACGGGGAACGAAATGAATGTGGATGTTGCTAGGTAGGTCGTGAAGTCTGCGAGGTCGTCGGCCTGGAGGGTGTGATCGTCGTCGTTGTTGCCGTTGTCGTCGCCCGTTGGTCCAGAATTATTTGAAGAAGTGGATGATTTTTTGGAGCGACGTTTGGCCCTGGCGGTTGGCCTGTGTGAAGGGGCGCTGAGCTTCTCAATCAGAAGAGAGGAGAATATGTCTCGGAATTGTTCAAAGTTGGCGGCGTAATCTTCTGGTATTTGTTCGGCCATGATTGCTTTTCTTTTTTTTCAGTTTGGTTAGCTAAGGTAGATCAATTGTAGATAGCTTGGCGGGCAACAACAAGGTTGATAATTGATGATGATGTCAAGCTCCTCTCATTTATACTCCTTTTCGTCAAGCAAAAAGCTCCTCTATTCCCTTTCTCCGCAATCGCGTTTTCGCCCGATGAATAATTACACCCCAACCCAGTAATCATCGCGATCATCCATTATACAACCCCACAAACCGATTCGCGAGCGTTCTATGACGACTCGATGTAAACAATAGCGCGCACCCTTATTTCGCATGCGCATTGATGTTGCGCGGGGTATAAAAAAAGCCCCATGCACCCCTTCGGACTAAACATCGTTGTGACTCAACCGGTCAAATACAATTTTAAAACATCCAAACGAAAAGAAAAAAATAAAATAAAGAAATGGCAGGAAAAACTATCATCGCCTTCGACCTGTACGGTACCCTGCTTTCCACTGAGTCAGTCGCCGAAGAGTTGGCGAAGCAGTATGGTGAAGATACCGCCAAATCCCTGGCTGCCAACTGGCGACGGTACCAGCTCGAGTATACATGGCGATTGAACAGCATGGGTAATCTAACCTCTCAATCGCACACTGCCAAGGCTTGGTTCAAAGATATCTAACATCCCCCCCCAAAAAAAAACAAATAGGGACATACCGTTCCTTTGAGGCCGTCACTCGAGCATCCCTGCACCACGCTTTGGCCGAGTTTGAACTCGAATCGACCGCCCAAGGGGAAAGCAGTCTGATGGAATCCTACAATCGCTTGCAAGTCTTTCCCGAAGTACCTGAAGCCCTGGACGTTATCGAGAAGGACCAGTCAATCGACGCCTGCATCTTTTCCAACGGAACCTTGAGCATGATCCAGGCATCCGTCCAGTCCTTCTCGCAGTCGGTCTTCAAGAAGATTCTCACCGTGGAAGACGTCCAAGTGTTCAAGCCGGACCAGAGGACGTATCGGCATCTCCTAGAGCAGTATGGGAAGGAAGGCCAGCCCGCAGATGTGTGGTTGGTCAGCTCAAACCCGTTCGACGTAGTCGGGGCGGTAGCAGCAGGACTACGAGCAGCCTGGGTCGACAGGGCGGGCAAAGGATGGGTAGATGGTTTGGGTGATGCGATTGGCGATAACATCAAACCAACCCTAGTCGCCAAGGGCGTAGATGAAGCTGTTAAAGCAATTGTTGCTGAAAACTCATCATCTTCCAAAAGAGATCATAAATAATTCCATGTATGTACAAGAATAAAAAAAAGAAAAATTAAGAATAAAAAATTGATGATGCATCCGCTCCGGCCCGTTCAACTTACCAAGAAGCGATCATATACATATATATACTTCCCAAACTCCATTTCATATCATTTTTCTTTGTTTCATTCATTTAGAACCTCGAATCATTTCAGTAATCCCACACTCGAAATCCTCTTCTGATCCGCCCCTTCCACACCATCTCCGCCCATCACCCGTCCCTCGCCCATGTCCACCTCCCCATCCCCATAGCCTACCACCTCGGTCCGCCAGCTGTGCTGTCTGTGCACCCCATCCAGCGTAACCAAGCTGCTCCTGTTAACCTGCACCGACCCGGCCCCCTTAACCACGCTGGCATTCCTGTCTGGACTGCTCCCATGTCTGTGAGCATTCTCTCCCCATCCGAGCTCAGCATCCAACGCCCTATTCACTTCAGCTTGTAGCTGATTTCCAGCAGGTGGTGATCCGCCGACTGGCGACATCTGCTCGGTGAAATGCGACTGTCTCGACTCTCCACTGTTGATGCGGCTGTGGCTTCGGCTGTGGCTGGGGAAACCAGCAGTTTGGGAATGGTATGACGTGTCTACCGCGTCAGAGTAAGGGCTCTGCTGGATGCCGCTCACGCGGCGGTGTTCGGATTCCACTGTCCGGGGGTAGTTGTAGTCGTGTTGGGGGTTGTAGGGGCGCGGGCTGAGTTCGTGGGAGGATACGGAGAATCCTGGTTTGTGACCCTGGCCAAGGGCAGGCTGCGCTTGGTTGCTATTGGGGTGAGGAGTGATGCGGTAGGCCTCGTATTTGAGGAGACGTCGGTAGGTGATTATTGCGTAAAGGAGGATGCCGAGTATCACGGCCCTTGAGATTTCAAGTCAGAAAAAGAGATTTTGTGAGGGAAAAAGGAAAGAAAAGAAGGGGGGCAGAAGGAATATTTACAGTAATCCGCAGTCTAAAGATAAGCCAATGGTGGCGTAGAAACCGTCCATTGATCTTAGATGGGCGACAACATCAAGACCGAGGACGGCGAGGGAGAGGGTGAGCTTGATAATGTGGGTGCTGAGCATAAGGAAGGGTGTCAAGCGTTCGGTTGCGTAGCGCGCGATTTCCAAGAGGGTGAGGACCAGCGAGATGAGGTTGAAACCGACGTTGGTTGCTTCCCAGCTGAGGGGGAGAGTTAGTAAACATGCTGCGAGCTGCGTCCGGGTAAAACATACATAATTTCAACCATTGGTATCTGTCCCTTCTCGATCTCGTCATCATAATGTTCAAACGTTTCCGCTAACCGGTAGGCAAAGATGCCCATGAGGCAGAGCAACACCAGGATCTGGAACAGCCATGCTGGCACCAACACTAATTTCCTCCACGAAGCCCGCGTAAATAGGACCTGGTCGAAATCGATTGAACCCATTTCCTTTTTCTCTCGTTCTCTGATTTCATGCGCAAGTAATTATTTTCCCAAATCGCGTATGCACCCCCAAGCAAATTGGTTCTACGAACCCCGACTTCGTTCTGCAGCGCAGTTCCAAAAAAAAAAATCTGTTTTTAAAAATCGTATTGCTATTATTATTGTCGTCGAGTTCGTTGATGCCGATTAAGGAAAAGTTGATGAAAGTGAAACTCATCAATGACGACAGCCTGGATCCATTCTGTGGATCAAAAAATAGGACGAAAAAAACAATAATGAGAAGAAGAGGAAAAAAAAAAAAATTGGAAAGAGCTGAGGCTCAGCTCATTTCTATTTATTTTAAGATTTAGAGAGAGAGAAAAAAAAACCACAAGGCTGTGAGAGCCCGACGGCATGCACGCCGCCGCTGCCCGTTCGTCTGAAAATCACCAGAGAGTGTCGGGAGCGAATGCATGGTTCCCCAGTCTCCTTCTCAGCCCTTCCCACCATGGCGGTGCCCAGCCAGCTTGGCAAAGAAATTCTCATTGGCCGATTCTCGGTGGGATGAAGAGCTGGAAGCCCAAAAAAGCATACGCTCCACTTTTGAAGCGCAGCATATCACTCGCTGGCGCGCTAAAATTCGACATGTTTTCCCCCGACAGCTCTGGGCCAGGTCTTTTCGGGATCTCTCTTTTTGTTCAGCTTTGCGAAGGGGCCCAGACAGAGGACGAGAAACCTGCTACTTTGGTCACCATCACGCATCTTTGATCAATCCATATGCCTGCTTTGCTGTATACAAGCAGAGATTGGCGATTCCGAGAAGGAATGCTGAGCAAGAATGTAAAATGAAAAGGATCAATTCAGATGTAATAACTGACTTGAAGGATTTCAAGCCTGGAGCTTGCGGCCGCCTGAGCCTCATCAGATCCGAACCCCGCACCCTGTTCCCCGCCTCTTGAGCACTGATCACTCATCAGCGCCGAGTTGTAGGCAGTCAAGTCAGTCGAGTCAGCACACAATTTCCTACTGCAAATTGATTCCCACGGAGAAAAAAACAAGAACATGGTAATGGGAGGGTTGCAATCAGCACCCGGATCATCCGAATGCTCCATTTAAATAACCATCTTGGAACCGTCAAAACCTGATATCGAGAAGAACGTCAAGCTCTACCCCTCCCAAACACCAACACCTGTTGTAGAATCTCCACCCTTCACGTCCCACATTTGCTGTGGGATGTGATGTGTGTGTGTGTGTCTCCAACTGCGTCCATATCGTCAATCATTATGCACCTTCGAATAGAAAACCAAATGTCATTTTGTCTCAATGAGATACTTTGAATTCAAACCCTCGAAAAACCGACGCAAGAGACGAGAGAAAAGACGGGGTGAGCAAATGAAAGGGAAAAAAAAGGAAGAGGAAGAAGAGAAAGAAGGGGGGGGGGGGGGGTTTATACTCGAAAACCGGTGGGGTCCTGTCTCGTGATGTATCAAACTCTATGTTGTTGAGGGAAGGCACGTTTTACCAGTCCCGGACTTCTCAATCTGCCTGACAGCGAGTTCGATGAAGAGGCGCGAGTAGAGGAACCTTGGTAAAACGTTCGTCTGCCATGAGGTATCATCACAGTGCTTCCTCATCAACGTAACATGCTTGACAAGTTTCGAGAAAAAAAGAATCATGCCAATTGCGCAAGGGACATCTAATCCTTCATCTCATAACGCAACTACTCATTTTGTCGAATTTAGGAAATTGTGAGTTCAAGTATCGCGAACATTATCAATGAAGAAGAGAGGGAGTGAGTGATATGATCCAGCCCTACGGCCAAAAAAAAAATGTATTTATATATAATTTCCCATCCATAAAGTTTTGAAAAATAAGTCTCCGCTCACAGTTAATCAGCTGAAGAAGAAGAAAAAGAAAAAGTGCAAGTGCTGTTCCATCCTTCTTCTTCTTGTCCTCTCAAAAAAATTGAAAAGGCTTAAATCCTATCCAATCTAAATTTCGAGTTCCACCCCGCCAGAGTATAATTACTGGTCGTGATTGTTTTGTTCCCATTTGTCCGTTCAGTATTATATATCTTGAGTTGCTTGTTATGACACACAAAGTTTTGCCGGAAGTTGAAAGAGACCGATGATGTATTTCTGGGCCCCCATCTACTCCTTTGCTTGTCGGTGTGTTATGTGTATGTCGTCCTTGTCCGTTCAATCATCGAAATTATGCCTTTTTGGCCGCCGCATCAGCAGCCGCCAAGTAGACCTTGGTCGCTTCGAAAGGGATAACGTTTCCTTGCCGGTCAGTCATGGCCGGGATCGCAGGATCGATCTGGCCCACGATGTTTTGACGTCTGACTGGGGCTGAATGTCAAGAGTCAGCTACACATGCCCATTCACAACAGCAATGGCAACAACGGCAACAACACCACCACTCCTATATCGCCATTACTCACCATTGGGATCCACATGAGGATATGCCACAGCAACGGTGGCCAAAGCAAGAACGGTGGCGATAGTGAACTTCATTTTGACTGATTGTAAGAATGTTTTTTTCGAGAAGGAAGAATAGTGTCGGCCGGCGACGAGTAGAGAAATTCAAAAGTTATGGATGAAGAAATAAAATATTAAAACACACAAAAAAAATTGGCCAGCAAAGGGAAGAAGAGGGAAGAGCAGGATGAAGAGGGAAAAGGTTCAGACGACGGGAACCAAAGGCCAAGAGAGACCAGATATTTGTACCCTTAGAGACGGCATATCTGAAGATCACAGATCCGCAGTATGGTATTTTGATAGGCAATGTAATCCGCGTTTCAGAAGAGCCGGTGATCATCAACCGCTGCCCAAGAGAGGCATGGAAAAGACGCATGTGCTTGGTTTCTTCTTCCCCCTCGATCGAGGTTTCTTTTCCTCCCAGCCTCTCCAACTTGAGACGGGATCCTTACCAAGCGCATACCAAGGAAGCACGCTTAGGTGCAGCCGAGACGAGAAGATGCTCGAGGCGCCCGCAATTCTTACGAGTCAAGACAACCTAAGCCCTCACGATGGCGATAACACCATGGCTGGGTCGGTCCGGGCCCAGACCCTCCAGCGGCTGTTAGCGTCAAAAAAAAAAAAACATGTCAATTGTAAAATGCAACAAGCTCTGTTAAGCTTGTTCCTTTCCATGCTACGGTAGCTAGGAAACTACCTAAAACAAGCCCTAAATTCGCAATCGAGATGGGACGCGTTGCTTGTTGGGCTTGTCTGGGGGGAGATAGAGGCAGGGGGATGAAACCGGCAGCGTGTCCGATGAAAGGGGTTGCATTGCGCAGAGCCGCCGGGTAGATGCAAAGCCGGGACCTGGATGTAAGAGAAAGACGGAGGGGATATCCGTGTTCCGTGTCTCAGATTCCTTGTCCGTGCAGAAGTGACACTATGGCTGACGACGATTAGGAGTTGACAGAAGAAAAATTATTGAGTAGTGGCTATCAGGAGGTTGGCATTCTCAACCCTTTTTGGGAGTTCAAGGTGAAACATTCAACTGGCAAGCACTGCACATGCAACTGTTGACGGCTGGCAAGCATTATCTGCGAACTGGTTATTTGCAGGTGTCAATTTTGGCAAGTTTTCAACTCTTCTGCAAACCAACAAGAGAACGATGCATCTTCTAATTATCAAAAGACATTTACACCTCTCTCCTCTTGTGGCGTCCAACGCTGAGCCCGAACCGCTGCGAACCATTGTATTCGGGTCCGTGGATTCACACATCGCACAGTGGGGGCTCATGACACTCAAGACGGATGTGGGGAATACGTAGCGTTGCTTGATAAAAAACGGTCCACTAGTCTAACGTGCTTGGACATCAAGGTTCTTGATGTCTTCAGTTGCGGTATAACTTTCGCTTTCATACAGGAAAGCTACCACAAACAATAATTATCAGCTCTTCCAAAGTCTCTGGCGTGTCCATTGCATTCTTCTACTTGGTGCTCGATCAATAAATATAGAACATGTAAGTTGCAAACTTCCTGATGGGTAAATTCTTATGGGAGGGAGGGTGGACATACATACAGTGGTATACTAGATAGTTGGCCGGGAACCCCGGATACTTGCAACTCATTGTTTCTCTTCTCCGTCATTGATTTTATGTTTATGTTGCAGCCGAAAATCCAGACCCAAGAGCAGTGGTGGGTTTCGGCTCCCCTCCACTTCCGATAAACAAACAAATCCGCCCTTGTTTTGGCGGGAGCCCCACTCAGCTTCAACGCCCGAGCCCCGCTCTTGAACCCGATTCCACCTTCCCCCGGACCTACTATTGCCCCTCCTCCCACCCCTCCTCCGCCTCCCCTCCTCGTCCGTCAACTCCGGGGCAGCCTGTGGGTTATCAATTGGTGTGAATCGCGTTGCCTCTTTTGAAAATTCTCTCAGAGTAACTCGGTTTTTTTTTTTTTCTTTTTTCTTTTTCCTTCTCCCTCTTTTTCCCCTCTCTTTTCCTTGTTCCCACACACTCCACCGCGAAACCCGGCTTTCAAGACGCAAAAAGACACAAGTCCAACAACCCCAACAACCATGGCGACTCCTGAACACTGTCTCTACTGCTTCGAAGCTCTCTCGGCATCCCTAGAGAACCGCAAGGCTTTGACCCTCTCTCAGGTCCAAAAGTCTTACGCCGAATACCTCGCTTCCTCGCCCACGGACAAGAAACAGCTCCCGGCCCTCCGTCGGCTAGCTGACGCCTCCTCCTCCTCATCTTCATCCTCCTCGTCCTCACTATCCCTAGCAAGCTCAACCCCGGCGACCTCAATATCCCCCTCGCCGTCCCCAGAATCCTCGTCAAACGAACAGCCACCACCACCTGAATCCCCTCTGTTCGTAACGTGGAACACCCTCCACCCGCGCCACGGCCACGTGCTGCGGGGATGCATCGGCACCTTCGAACCACAGCCCCTCGAGGACGGGTTGTCTTCGTACGCTCTGATCTCCGCTCTGCAGGACATGCGGTTCAACCCCGTCTCCCTCAAGGAGCTGCCCACGCTGCAGGTGGCCGTCACCCTGCTGACGGATTTTGAGGACGCGTCGGACCCGATGGACTGGGAGCTCGGCAAGCACGGCCTGAGGATTTCCTTCCACTACCACGGGAAGCGGTACGGGAGCACCTACCTGCCCGACGTGGCCGTGGAGCAAGGGTGGGACAAGGAGGAGACGCTCACCAGCTTGATGAGGAAGGCTGGGTGGATGGGGAAGAAGGACAAGTGGACCGAGGTGGATCTGAAGGTCGTCAGGTATCAAGGCAGGAAGGAATCTCTCGAGTATGCGGAGTACAAGAAGTGGAGGGATTGGCTTAATGGGAAGGAGGGAAATGAGGAGAAGGAGGATAAGGACAAGAAATAGAGGGCAAGTGTGGGATAAAGGCGTTACGAAGGGATAGAGGTAGAGAGGGGAAGGGGGAGGGGTTTATAAGAGCGTGGAGTATCGGGATACAGGCATACATGGGCGAAACTGGGTGTCGGATTTGGAGTTTTTTGGGGTTGTGATTTCTTTCATGGATTTTTTGATCTTATTTTTTTTTTTTTTTTTTTTTTTCCTTTCTTAGTTTCTCTTTTTTGGAGGATGATTTAAACGGGCCTTTTGATGAATAAAGGAGTTTTTCCAACGATATCGCTCAAGTACGGCTACCATCAATAAGGAGGGTTTTAAGACCTACACCGAGCCAGATGGATAAGACCGACAGACAGCTTACAATAATAAATCAATAAATGACTATCAAACACGCCAATTTATGTTTTTCTTTAAGGCTTGAATAGAACAACATGCGGTATATCATCTCAACTAAAAAGCACCCCTCTAGCGGGGTGAAATTAAATATGTACAACTTGAAGAGTAAAGAAAGCAGATGGGGTTGCTTTTTGACATAAATCCAACAACTCCCCCCAGAAAAAGTTCGATAATCCATGCGCTAAATGACTTGGACAAAAATGCAAGACAGGAAAAAAAAAAAGAAAAAGAAAAGGAAACCATCCGCTCACTGATGGTCTCCGTGAAGCCACCTTAACCAATCCGTTGCGTAATCCTGCGCAGGTAATAACCAAACACCCCAAATACACATATCCCACATGTCCAATACAGCTAGCTGCGTGACCCAGACGCTTTGCTAATGCTTTAACCCAACACTCATCACTCACTTCTTCCCTTT
The DNA here is from genome assembly GCA_033576145.1 of Cladorrhinum samala. Lineage (NCBI taxonomy): Eukaryota > Fungi > Ascomycota > Sordariomycetes > Sordariales > Podosporaceae > Cladorrhinum > Cladorrhinum samala. The sequence continues at coordinate 222,889 of MU864961.1, forward strand.
TTTCCTTTTTCTTACATTGTCCAAGCCCCCCCACCTAATTACCAACACCTCAACTTCCTCCAGAACCCACCCTTCCCAATCCTGTCCCCTTGCCCAATGCTCACTCCCCTCACCTTCTTATCCCCCTTTTCATCCCCTCCGTGGCGATCCTCGGGCAGCGGCGTCAGAGGCTTCGTCATACCCCTCCTGTTATCCTCGAACCCTGTGCCCTTTCTCTTCCCGTTACTGCCTTCCTCGGCAGCCCGTCTGGCTTCGACCACCCGTCTGACGATCAGGGCAAAAGTCTCCTCGATGTTCACCTCCAGCCTCGCGCTCGTCTCCATGAAGCCGCACCCCTGCGCCCTGGCCCACTCCAGGCCCATGGCGGCCGTGACCTCCCTCTGCTCGGCCAGATCGCACTTGTTCCCCGCCACGATCTTGACGGGCGCGACGCACCCCTGTATCGGACCCGTGATGCCCGCTTTCCTTGCGCGCGCGGCATTGTCGAGGCGGGTTTCGGCTTCCATGTCTATCAGGTCGTTGAAGTACTGGAGCTGCTCGAGGGAGTTCAGCGAGGTGATGTCGTAGACCAGCAGGAACGCGTCAGAGTTTAGGTTCGACGAGGCCCACATGCCTCTGTATTCTTCCTGCCCGGCCGTGTCGGTGAGTGAGAGGTGGTACGTGACGCCGTCTATGCGGCGGGTGATGGAGTACGAGTCCTCGATCGTCGGGTCGTATTCTGATGTCCATTGCGAGCGAACTAGGCGCAAGGTGATGGAGGATTTACCGGCGCCGCCGTCTCCGCAGATCGTTATGGAGATTGGGACTGGCGGGGTGAGGGAGGTGTCGGGGAGGGAGGTGGTGGATGGGGATGTTGGGGAAGTTGGGGATCGCATTTTGATTTTGATTTTGATTTTATTTTTGTTTTGTAAAAAGAGAGAATTTTTGCCAACAAAAGGGAAAGAAGAGGTGCGGACGAAGCCGCTTTTTTGTTTTTGGTTTTCGGCGCACGTTGCGCGATGCGGGTTTGGAAGGTTTGTTGAAAGTGAAGTTCGAAAGCCAAAGGGGGCTCCGCAGTTCGTGAGAAGAGTCGGAAAGAGTTCGAAACGTAGAGGCGCAACCCAGAACTCGACCCAAAACAAGATGAGTGTTATTGCCCGAATCCTCCCTGTCGTCAATGTTTCGCGTCGAGGATAAATTTGGAGGATAATGCGCCGGGATCAAAAGAAAGACGAGAAGAGAAGATAAAAAAACGAGAAGAGCGTCTGGACTCGAACCTTGGGCCCAGCGCGTAGTAATATCAATCAAACTGAACCTGGAAGACGTGGTGGGGCAGCGGTTTTGGACGCAACGCGTGCGACGTCACTAGCAAATAGCAAGATAGCCCTGAATTCAGGGGTAACAAATGCAATCAAGCAATCACCTGCAGCTGGCAGTAGCTAAGGTGGGCCACCGCAGGGCAGAGGAATGAGTGGAGTAAACAAAGAGAGTGAATGTCGAGAGAGCCCGGGAGTCTGGTTCGAATATGTTTTAGTTCCGGGGACAAGAAGAATGAATTTGTCCGTCAACGGAGGGGAAGGGAAGCTCTGATCTTGTTTCTTTTTTTAAAAGCTATAGACAGCTCATTTCTTTTTATCTTTTTTTGGGGGGGTTTCGAGGACGAAAAGAAGAAATATGATAAAAAAAAGCCTTGATTGATTGGTCTGTGCTGGTTCCAGTCTCTTTTCGGTCTGGACTCTGCCTGGAAGGAATTTTCTGGGAAACCCTGGTAAAATGATCGTGCGCAAATGTGACTGCGCTTGGTTCTGGGATGATTTGGTATTGGTTGCCCTATTTTTGGCTTCTTCTGTCCTCCAACCCCAGAGGAATGGTCTGGATTCCATCATGCCTGATAAAACCGAATCATAACTTTTAGTGATGGTGCCGAAGGTGTGAAGTCTCCCAAAATCATGCATATGCCTTTTTTTTTTTTTTTTTTAACTTGGGTGTTGGGAATTGATGAGAGAATCGCGGGGAGCTGGACAAAAGGCCAATCACCGAGATTCAGACCTACCCTGGCGCTCAATTCAATTTTAAGTCACTTTCATTAAATTATCCTGCTATCCTGGAACTCCGAGCAATGTGACAGCCAATCGCTAACTTTGACGTATGTACATACCTGCAGCGTGGGGCATTTCCAGGCGGACGGTTCGCCGCGAAGTTTTTTCTGTCACCAAAATGTTATTATTTTTCAAGCCACGCCAAGACAACTACTACTAGTGATTGACACGTTCCCAGGTTCCCAACGGCGTCTTGCACCCGGTGAAAATCAAAAAGATCATCAGGGCCCTCTGTTTCAAAACATGCGGTTCGTTTCGTTGAGAAAAGGAAACATGCAACTCCAAACGCTTAATTGAAACTTCCCTGGTGATATTTGGGTATGCTTGCCCCTCCTCTTTGCCCTCTTTTTTTTTTTTTTTTTTTTTTTTTTGGACTCCAGCTCCGGATGCCCTTTCCCCCTGACGATCAAGAGGAAAAACGTTTGTGTCGCCTCCTCTTTCACTTACTCTAAACACCTTGCGTGGGGGAGGGGGGGGGGGAAACAATGAGGTCATCTTGCGACGAACTTGGGTTGGAAATCTATTGGAGAGAAGGAATGGGGGCGGGGAGGCGGCCGGCCGCCAATACTACCATTGCGGCTAAAAAGAACTGGTTGATTGTGACCGAGTGAATGAAAATCCCTCTTGGAAGAAATCTTCATCCCGCGCGTGCGCTCCACGCCGCAGCTCTGACCCTCGGTTGCGTATCGCTCCCGAGTGCCGGGCTCGCCGAAAGGATTAATGCATTTCAAAACCCGTGGGAAGCCGTGGGGGATGAAGTGGATCAAGCAGCCCGGTTCGGAGCGGATACCGTGGCGGAGGTCGGATCTTGTAAACAGAAAATCTGACAAATTTACTATTTAAAGTTTTAAGAAGTTGGGATGGATGACTCGATCTCTTTAACCCCCATCTGTCCACCACCTCGAACCCGGTCGCTATACAATCCAAAAAAAAAAAAAAAAAGAAACAGGAAATGAACGGTATCAAAGGAGCGGTACCCGTACCCGTTGACAGGGCCAGCGAGGTTGAACATGTGAGAAGAATGCTGCTCAACTATTAGTCAACTCCTGGATGTACTAGATACTAATACATCATACCATCACAATGGCAGCTCATTGATGCCGTCAAATCCCTGATCATCCCTTTCATCCGGGACGCTGATGAAGCAATTCCGTCCAGAGCTGCAGGGGAGCTTCTCCCTAACAAGAACGGGATCATCAAAAATACCCTCATAGATTCCAAGAGACCAGGGGAGCTGCTTAACGAGTTGGCGCTATCCCTGCCTGCTGTAGGCCGAGGTGAGGATGGCCTCCTCCAGACCATCAAGGGTATCCTCCAACACAGCGTCAACACCTGGGACCAAGGGTTCATGGACAAACTCTACTCCAGCACCAACGCGGTAAGCTTCTCTTCTCCCAAATCGGACTGACATCTTATTCTAACGTCCCATCCAGGTCGGTGTGATTTCCGAACTCCTTCTCTCGGTCCTCAACACCAACCTCCACGTCTACCAAGTATCCCCCGCCCTGACTCTCATAGAGAAGCACACCGCCAAGTCCCTCGCCTCGCTATTCGGCTTCACGGGCCCCAGAGCAGGCGGCGTAACGTGCCAGGGAGGTTCATCCTCAAATCTGACATCCATCGTTATAGCGCGGAACACTCTTTTCCCCGCTTCCAAACTGTCCGGCAACCCTCCGGACCTGATCCTCTTCACCTCGGCTCACGGCCACTACTCGGTAGAGAAAGCAGCCGTAACTTGCGGGTTCGGCTCCGCGGCGGTCTGGCCCGTTCCCGTTTCCGCCGCGGGGCAGATGATCCCTTCCGCCCTGCGGGAGTTGGTCATCAGAGCAAAGTCCGAGGGCAAGACGCCGTTTTACGTAAACGCAACCGCGGGGACCACCGTGCTGGGCTCGTACGATCCCTTCGATGAGATTTCCAAGGTGTGCAAGGAGTTCGGGCTGTGGATGCACGTCGACGCCAGCTGGGGTGGGCCGGCCATTTTTTCCGACACTCAAAAACACAAACTGAGGGGCTCTCACCTGGCGGATTCCCTGACCGTCAACCCGCACAAGATGCTCAACGTGCCCGTCACTTGTTCCTTCCTGCTCGGACCCGACGTTGATGGCATCTTCCACAAGGCAAACACCCTGCCTGCTGGATACCTGTTCCACTCGGCCGACGCCGGGACGGGCGAGGTGTGGGACTTGGCCGACTTGACTTTGCAGTGTGGACGCAGGGGCGATGCGATAAAGCTGGCGCTGAGCTGGATATATTACGGCTCTGAGGGGTTCGGGAAGCAAGTCGACGGGGCGTTTGAGGTTGCCGGGTATCTGGCGGGCTTGCTGGAGGAGAGGAAACAGGAGTTCGTGCTGGTCAGCGAGAAGCCGGCCCCTTGTCTGCAGGTGTGCTTCTACCATGCCCCCGGAGGAAAAGTGTCGGAGAGTGCGGAGGAGAATACTAGACGGACTAGGATGATGGTCGAGAGGTTGGTTAGGCGCGGGTACATGATCGATTACGCTCCTGGCGAAAGGGGAAGCTTTTTCAGGGTTGTTGTTAATTGCCAGACTTTGAGGAGTACTGTTGAGGGGTTGGTAAAGGCGTTGGTGAAGGTTGGTGAGGAGATTGATGCATGAATTTGGTAAAGGGGGGGGGGGAGCAGGAGACACAATGGAGATGTATATATCTGGTCTAAAAATGTCTTGGTAAGTCGTTCTGTAAACGTTTTTGTGACAGAGTAGTCACAGCTGGCAAGAACAAGATAGTAGATGCAGTGAGCGTGTATATTTGCACTGTAGACTTGATAGAGATAACCTCCTTTCACAAACGAAACTTGTTGTCAACCTCAACTGAAAATCAGGAACCGTCTTGTTGCCTTGCACGGTAACGACATAAACTTGTACATGCATTCATCCGTTCATCCATTTCATCCACACATCAATTCTCCTCCTCAAGCAACCTCATTCTGCTTCTTGCGGAGCTCAAACACCTTGAGAGCCTCCTCAGCAGCCTTGACACCGCTGAGAACCATGGCACCAAAGGTAGGACCTATACAAACACAGTCAGTCAGTTGCCGTCGACTACGGACCACCGGTTCAAAGAGAAACTCACCCATGCGGTTGGCGCCGTCAAACTCGGACAACTCCATACCACCGACAATCAGACCTGGAACAATCTCACGGGTGTTCTTGACGATGGCGTCCTCGGCCCGGCCCATATCCAATCCTCTCATGCCCTCCAGCTGCTGGACCTGCTTCATGCTAACCAGCCTCTTGACGGAGAAAGCGCCAAACGGACCTATGCTTTGTATTAGCCTCCGTCCATTGTGGCCCAAATGTTGGGTTTGGGTTTGTTCATCACTCACCATCGTGCCCAGTCATGCTGATAACAACATTAGTGTTGATGGTGTTGGGATCCATGCAGCTCTGGTCATCGTGATGCATCGACACCAGAGTCCAGTTGGTCACGACACCGGCAATTCTCACTTCGCCAGTCTCCTGATCCTGTCTGGTGATCAGGTCCTCCACGGTGGTGGCGTTGAACAGCTTGACGTTGTCCATCTGCAAAACCTTGCTAAGGACCGTGGAAGTGAAGAGAGCAGCATGCTTGACGACGACGTAGTCGCCCTCGTCCTCGTAGGGCACACCAACTTGGTCAAGGAAGATTTGGGCAGGCTTGCGCATGACCATCGCTGAGAAGAGCTGACCGCCGAGCCAGGCACCACCGCCGGGGGCGACGCCGGCCTCGAGGATGGAGATGCGGAGATCAGGGCGGAGAGTACCAAGGATGTAGGCGCAAGACAGACCAGCAGAGCCGGCACCGACGATGGTGATGTCTGATTCGGTGTAGGTGTCAAGGTCGTGGAAGTAGCGGCGGGTCATGGCGCGGGACACGGTGGATTCACGGATGGGGGAGAAGGTGAAGTTGTCCCAGGAGCTGAACAGCGAGAGGAGCGGGTGGGAGAGGGTCTTGCGCTCCTCCGTGGAGAGGGGCTCAGCGCCTGCCACGGACTTGGTGGCCAGGACGGCCGGCTTCTGAGGGGGGGTGACGGCGGAGGGGGCCATTGTTACGGTTCGGTTGGAAATTCTGAGAATGTTAGGGGTTCTGAACTTTGTTGGGGAAAAGGGGGAAGAGGAAGAAAGCATGATCCTTTCGCTGGTATTATCCAGATCAAGTTCCAGGGCCGTATAATCTCAGCCGTCACTGCTTTATCCTTTCTTCCATTCCACCGTCACAAAAAGAATTTTTGAAACGGTTGATAGAAGAAGAAAAGATGAAACAGATCAGGCACCGGCTCACGCATTCAGATAATTTACCTGACGACATAATTATATTTATAGATTTGTCAAGAATGTTTGATCATGTTTGGATTAAAACCACCAGAACTTTGAAAGGCATCTCATGGCTTCTTTCTCCTCGGAGGAGGAGGGAGGTCAAGGAGGCATCATGTACCGGATACTAGACAATGGTTAGGGTCCTCTACAAGGGATGAATCAAAGAGGGGTTAGGGGGGTTGAAGATATTTACGATGTGTTTGACTTGTCACGTATGCGTTGGCAAGTTGTCAGGCTGGATGCAGACAGAGAGAGGGCTGAAAAAGAAAGAAGAAAAAAAGACAACGACTGGAAGGCGACTGGGGGAGTTTTTGTCTTCCCCCTTCTTATACACCAGACTCCCCTCCCATACCGTGACCCCCCTTCTGGAACTCCGGCTGTCAACGGCTCACTCAGTCCCACCCCCACGGACGGAACCCCTCTTTGAGAAAGTATAGATAGCCATGATCCATTTGCTCAAAAACTTTGACCACCCTCAATTTGATGTTCGAGTGATGATCTAATGATGATCACCAATAGGGTATTAATTTCCCCATGCTGTATATAATTACCTGACACTTGACTAGGTATCTTCACACCACCTTTCTTTTTTCCACCTCGATCAGTCCATCCCGATCCGCAGAAAATACGGCGGATACTCACGGGTAGTCTTTTTGTGCGGTTGTTGTCACTTGCGAGCGGATGGCCTGTTTATCATAAACGCGCTCGGTTCCATGCGCAATGCAGGTCGATGACATAGAATACCACTCTCCCCCGCACCTCGAAGGTCTTTGGGATAAGTGTTACGGCCGGAATCGGAGAAGAACGGGGGCTTCGGAGATGTGAGTTTTATCTCTCAGTCATTCTCTCATTTCCCTCTGTTCATCTTCAGGAGGTCCCGATAATTACGGCCATGTACAATGAGAAATTTCTTTTCGAATCGACTGGTTTTGGCGTCAACTCAGTTACCTCAATACGGTTCGTATTGTAGAAGATACTAATTAATACCCAGATATCCAAAAAAGATAAAAAAATAAAAAATAAAAAACCACTCAGTATTAATTACTACGCTGCGGTTACATCAATTCAATTGCACTCAAAATTCCTCCATTCGCCAATCACATTCATTCACCAAGCACAATCACTCAAGGCAATCGGAACCCCTCACCTCCCCACCTCTCGCTCTCACATTCCCCACCACCAAACTATAACCCCCATCCAAACCGCAATTACCATCCCACCACATCCCACTCCTCCCTTCCCAATAACAGCGCCAGCAGTAACAACCGGTGGTTTCGTGGTGTACGTATATCCCGCCCCACCACCAGTCGCTTGACTCGTCACCTGCCCAGCACCACCACCACCACCACCTCCTCCTCCTCCTCCTCCCACCACCCCGGGCACCGAAGATACTGACATGCGTGGTGTGTCATACGGATACCCACCACCGACTCCGTTGGTTTGGGTATTTACTGCTCCTCCGGGCCCTGTGGTAGCCGCGCCCGCACCCGGATCACCAGCATCACCATTACCACCACTAACACACCCGTAACCTCCACCGGGACATCCAGCAGAGAGTAAAACAGTCTGCGCCGAAGTAGTTACAGCGGTGGTATCAGGATCAATGACTACCGTAGCTGGGTTTGGATAGCCCGGAGCAGGTTGCGTTGGAGCTGAGGCGGGAGGGTTGACTACTGAGGGTTCAATGACCGCCGTTGGTGTTGCAGTTGCTGTTGCCGTTGCTGTGGAAGAGGCAGTACAACCATAACACTCCCCGCCTGGTACATGTCCAGGTACCGTCCCTACGTACACCGATGTGGAGCACGAACTACAGAACTGGATTGTAACCGTCTGCGTTGTGTGTGGGATCGTGGAGCACGATGTCTGGGATTTCTTCATCAGTCTATAACGCTTTCACACTCCCAGCTGAGACTGAAGGAAGCAAGGATACATACAACAGTAATCGTCACGAGATCAGTTCCATCGCTGTTTCCACCGGCACTTGAAATTAAAACAGGCTTCGGCGTAGGGCTAGCAGTGATGGGAGTTGGAGTAGTACTGGCAGTGCTAAATCCCAAGATACAAGGATAACAAGGATGGTTAGTAGTAGAAGTCGCGCATATGGAGCGGGTTAGGGTTTCAGTGCAGGAGGTAAAGGTCTCGGTTACTTCGGTTGCCCATTATTAGCTTCTGCCTATCATGTTCACAGTCAAGGAAGGAGAAGGTAGAGAGGAGATGGTCAGGAAGGCGTGAAATGGAGAGTTCGGGGCGAAAGAGTGGAAAGAGGGGGGGGGGGTGTGGGAAAAAGGGGGAAATAGGAAATCGCAAGTCATGAATAGAGGACGGCGAAGAGATGAAGAAAAAAAAAAAAAAAAAAAAAAAAAAAACCGACGAACAAAAAAGGGGGCGAGAAAAGAGGGCTGGCTATCTGTTGTAAGGCATACACACCTGTTGCTCCTAGTGGACAAATCTCAACCACCTCAATCATGTGGATTATTTCGATGCCTATCCAGGTGCCGCATTCTGACGAAGGCAATGCAGTTGTGGTGGGGAGGAAAGATATCAGGGTGGGTGGTGTGATCCCTGGTGGGAGGGTGAACGAAGCGCCTGGGAGTATACCATTGCCGGTCCCTGTTCCTGAGGAAGAAGCGACAGGGAGGCTTTCAGATTGGCTGCCAGGAGGGTTATTTCCAGAAGGATCATTGCCAGAAGGGTTGTATGAAGGCCAGATACTCACTGATCCCGAAAGACCGAAAGTGACACTAGGTGAAGAGCCGGGTCCCGGCCCGCGAGCCGTTGTGCTGCCTCCCAAAGGATCGGCAGTGTTAATCTCTGAACTGCCTCCAGTGGGATTGGGAGAAGTTCTAGTTGGCCCTGGGCCGTCAGGCAATGACGGTCTTGTCAGCCCTGCGGATTCAGAAAACGTGCTTGATGCTCCAGGTAGGTTTGAGATGTTCCCTGCTGCGCTTCCAGTCGAGCTGACTCCAGGACCATTCGAAGCTCCATTACTGGGTCCATCACCTCCCCCACTGCTGGATCCGTTTTCAGAAGCTTCACCTGTCGATCCAGTCCCCGGTTCCCCCGTTCCTGGTGAAGGTTGACCAGAAGGGGAAATCGTGAGGGTGGTCGGGGGTAAGCCCCCTCCCGACTGCCCAGATGAAACTATAGATGCAGATTGTAGAGGAGGCTCGCTTATGAGAGGAGTTGACCAACCAGACGGCCTTGCAGAAAATCCAGGTGGATAAACTGTAATTGTTATCTGGGATTTACTGCCAGTGACCGAGTCAGATCTTGACCCGCCGCCGGGAGTTGATGCAAGGGATGTCTGAGGGCCACCGGATACCGGCGGCCCCTCTGGGGGCTCTCCTGGGCCTCCCGCCGTTGCCGTGACTGCGGGCGGGACGGATATGAAGTGGGTGGTTGTATCGGGTCCTGAAGTGCCTGCATTAGAGCCGCTGCCAACGGAACTGGGAGGTGGCCCCGCCGGCGAGACTGCGGCGCTTCCAGAGTAAACCCGAGAAGTTGATTGGTTGGGGCCAGTGGAGGCGGTGACAGCAACTGTGGCTGGCATACTATCTGACGGGGGCCAAGATCCCAATCCGGACGAGGCTTGCTGTGAGGAAGAAGAATCTGTCCCCAGGCTTCCCGAGGCCGTCACAAAAACTGTTGATTCAGCTGATGGGGATGATAATGATGATGATGATGATGATGATGATGCTTCAGTGTTCCCAGAAACAGTGACAATCACGGTATCTGGCATGGTGCTAGGCAAACTATTTGGCTGTGACGAGCCTTGATAGAAAGATCCCACCTCTGAACTGCCGGGAGCAGTGACAACAACTGTATCTGGCACCATCGATGACTTGGTCACAGACGAGACTGTTTGTGAGGAGGTGGCTGACGGACTTTCTCCGCCGAGGCTTCCAGAGGCGGTCACAATCACTGTGCCCGGCAATGTGTCGGATGGCGCTCCCGACGTTTGCGATCCCGACGCATCTGAGCCTGTTCCGGATTCTCCAGAAGCAGTCACAACAATCGTAGCTAGATCTGAGTCTGTGGCTATAGAGGGCATGGACATCGAATGAAAGGGCGGCGGAGATGCAGTAACAGTCACCGTTACGGCATGATAATCACTAATAGAACTTGCGCTTCCCGAAGAAGGCGCCGGTGACGCAGTTGCAGTTGTTGTAGTTATCCATGGGTAGATGGTGATGGTGACTGTTGGCGGCCGGGACCCCGTGGGGGCGGGCGCGGCCGACGTGTTAGTGTAAAGCACGCTGCTGTTTAATCTGCTGTTTGTCGGTGAGGAAGTGCTGAGGAGAATACTGCTATTCGTCGGCCAAGGTGTGCTCAACGGAATTGTGCTACTACCGTGCATAATCAGCCCATTGCGCGATTTCAAAGTTCTATCGACCCTCGATATTCTCACCTGAAGTTCGTGTAGGCAGTGCTACTATAAGTACTATAGAATGAAGCGGATGAGCTGGAGCTCGTGCTCTTTGACCGACAGAGCCCGCGACTAATCATGCCGAAGGAGCATTTGCATGAGGACGAGCAAAGACTGCCCATTTTTCCGTTGAGTTTTCCCCAGTCGCACTCCTCGTTGTACTCGGCATCAGTTACGTTATTGCCGCACCCTAGCGGTGTGGCTCCCCGGGCGATAATGTATGGGATTCCGGCAGTTCCATCTGCAAATGGTCGGTTCCCCAACCCCGTGGTATTCAGCGCGATCGCGAGGGGCTCAAAAGCACCCGAGCCCGTGGCGGGATACTCGGTAAACACTTCGTGGACGCTACAGTTCCAGTTGCTTGCCATTTTGTCGTCGAGCGAGGTCATGGACTCATCGGTGGCGACGATATGCGCTGTGTTGAGACATGTCAAATTACCTCGGACCTTGAAGTCGCCTATTTCCGATAGTGCTTCAATGGCTGTGGGCGCAGGTCTGCTCTGGTAGTAGCAGGAGAGCGAAAAGTACATGCCGGTTCCATTCTTTCCGCTGGAGGCGAGACTTATCGAATCCCGCATCATGGCGTAAGCGCCAGGCAACTGGTACCATTTGATGTGATAGGATGGGTCAGTCCCAATGAGGACCACGTTACCCGTCACGGCAGGGGACCACACTTTCTTGGTGTCATCCAGGAACTTGATGGTGTTCAGGCTGGTATTGCAACGGCAGTCGGGTATGATGATGGCCTTGTACTTGGCGAAGTCGGCAGTCGTCATGCTGTTCCACTCGTTGTTGTCCTTGCACACATGAGCTGATGACTGTTAGCGAGTTCTCATCTCGACTGTGGCATCTCTAATCTCCTCGTACCTGTCAAGCCTAGCTTGATTGCCTCATCGTACTCCTCATAGGGCAGTCCGTTCATGTAAGGGAACAGCACGTCCTCGCCAATGGTTAGAATTGCCAGGCTGGCCAACCCCATCAAGACATAATGAGCGGAACGCATTTTTAGCGTTTAGGGTACTTTCAGGGGTAAGTGAGCGATAAAGGGAATGGCCTTCACAGGACAAGTGCGTCTGGCAAGCAATCCAGAGGCAATTGGGTCAAAGGCAGGATCTCTAAATGGATTGGAGCAGCAGGCCCAAAGCCAAGTAAACCGGCCCTGTTGAGCTATTTCTACAGTATAAACCATCGACAGCTGCTTAGATTAGAGAGAGTCAAGGTAACCATCTCGGCACGAAAACGGTCTCGGCCAAACTTGAGAGATCAATATTCTCTCCGAGACCGTCTCCTCCCAGTAGAGCGTTGGAAGGTTGAAGCTCGTGGGATGGCATGGTGACGATGGCGAGCCCGTGGTTTGAGTGCTGCCGTCTCGGTAGCACCATCCGAGAAGGTCGGACATTACTCTGGACCCCTTTTCAAACAAAACAAACCCACACTTACCTAACTGATAGGGCACCTATGCGCACGCAATTAGAGTGCTGACCTGAGAAACGCTCGCTTGCCACTGCCATGGGGCTGGGTTGCAGATCAAACCCTTGTCCAGCCCCGGCGGGAAGCTGTATTAGTCGACGCAGGTTCAAGCCACGGATCGGCATTGGATCCCTCGAACGACAGCGCGAGTTCGTTTCCATAAAGTTTGTCTCTGAGACAGATCTATACTAGCTGGGCTCAGCATGGGGAAACCTTGCTTTTTCTGCTAGCTCATACGCTCCTCTAATGTCTTGACCAATGCCAGCTGTCTTTGATTACAACAAGCACATAGACGACCAGTAACTAGGCGTGGGCGCCGTGGGTGTTCCTGCCGAGAGTGAGACATGGCATGCGGCCGTGAGACGAAACACGCAGTACAGAGAGATAGTAAGCTGTGAGGACCTCGACTTGGAGGCAACTTCTCGATAATAAAGGCCTGCACAATCGGGAGCACAAGGCCAATAGTGTGGTAGACGCGAGCCATAGTCCGTCACACCCGAAGTGCTGGGTGCTGGATCGGATAAGCATGGTTTCCTCACATCGACCGCGCATCGCGCATCGTGTTTCGCAAGTTGCGGGTAACACACTGATTACAAAAAAAAAAAAAAAGAAAAAAAAAAAAAAAAAAAGAGAGAGAGAGAGAGGGAGAGAGAGGGAGAGAGAGAGAGAACGAATAGGAACTCAACCGAGCTGGTGAGTGGCAAAGCAGAGTGCTGTGAATGTCGTGGATTCCATGGATTCCGTGGACGATGCCGTGTATGTCATTACTCTCTACTATCCGGACGGACGTGGTTGGTGTAAGCTGAGTGAGGGTTGGAGGAAATCGCATCTCTCTGGGGCTGGGTCGGATTCGACAAGACGTGAACGCTTGTCGAACAGTAATCGGCATGGTGATCAGAGATGGTGCCTAATTACGGTGTGCCTATCGCGCTGTGGCCGAACCCTCCCGACCGCTCGGTATGAGGGATAAGTAGGTATGTATGTACCTTACATGCTGTATGCATGAAGGAATATTCCCGACATAGGCGCAGCACACGGTGTTCGACCTAGAGCCAAAGCATGCAGGTGCTGCGCGTGGTCGCAGATGCAGTGGGTAGATGGATGAATGCCGGTGGTTCGTGGTAGCAGTGGTGTCGTGGTGAAGTAGGTGTGGGTACTGGACCTTCTAGGTAGGATCCACTCATCCTGGGGCTGGGGCTGAGTGCTAGTTGTATGATGTGCAACGCCAAGAGGTGGGATGGTGGATGGTTGACGGGTACCTCTCCTCGGCGGCCGCAACGTCCACAGTGTATCTCCCTTTGACTCGCCAGCCGTCTTCGAGTCTGAGTCGCCCGTGCAGTGCAGGCAAGACTGGAATGTACTTCTTCCCAACAGCACGGGAAGGCCTTGCCCGTTTCGTGACGCAACTTCCTCAACCTCACACCCACGCGCACAAGCGGGAAGGAGCCCCCATCCCCACCTGCCTTGTGTACCTTACGTGCCTATCCCTGCTCAAGCATGCCCCCTGCCCGAGATCGTAATTGATGGGTTCCCCAACCAGAATAGGAAATGGAATCTTCTGTGCCCCTGGTTCGGATCGGTAAGGACACTAACCCCAGGCGCCCAGGCTCGTTTTTCTCCATAACCCATCCTGCTCCCTTACCACGATTCGTGCCTGGCAGTTCGTGTTCAATCTCGTGGGACGATGGGAGAGGTATTTCGAGATCAACCATTCCAGGTTGTTTCGGCTGCACATCCATGTCGGCGAGGCTATTATCCAATGACTCTCTCGTTCAGCCTTTTGACTTGCAGCTTCCCGTGCCTGCCAAGGTGACGGTTCCAGTTCTACGGCATTCCTCGCCCCCAGCTGGGGTGTGGTGGACTGCAGCATCGAGATGATGCATCTGCAAAGCTTCCAATCCAACCGACGATGACAAGGTGCCGCCCTTACTTGGTACCTTACTGCCTCCCCTTTCCTCCCCAGTCCCCCGAACTTCAATGGCCCTCTCCGTGATCCACCGGGTAGTTCAGCTAAGTTCGTGTCAGAATCCGCGTGCTCCCTCGGACGGGCTGTTTGACCAAAATTGCATCTATACCACATACAACGAGGATCGCCATGATCCTACCAATGTCCTGTCTCCGCAAGCTGTCCAATGGCTCCCATAGGACTATGGCCGAGCCCACCGAGCACCAAACATATTGGGTACCATGGCATCTATAGGTCTGTCAGAACGCCACCAACTTCATATCCAATATCATCCCATCCCGCGCGCTTGCCTGTTTTCTATCTCTCAACATGATACTCTGTCATCACCGCAACTAGTCGCCGGCAAGACGTTCTGGGAGAGACGGGGAACCCGGCAGTGGACGCGGAACGGCCCGGTCCTGTTCGCATATAAGACTCGCGTGGCATGATGGTGGCACGGAGAAGTTCGGTGTTTTGGTCGTGCTTCGACACTCGTGATCACTTTGGCCATATCAGAGCACTACACGAGATCAACATGGGCCAGCAAAACTCTCGAGTAGTCTTCGACGGTGTTCTTACAAAGACACACGTAGAACATGCCCTGGTTCAGCAAGACGGGCAGCACAACGACCTTCCTCTCGCACTCACGACCCTTCTATATCTTGACGGTAACCCAGATATGTTCCACCTTATTTACGAGTTGAGGAAGCGTCGCTTCAGTTCCTGGGTCCCCTCCCCCAGCAGCATTGTTGATGAGGCTTCTAAGCTGCGATTCCTCGGTGATACAAGGTACGTCCTTCCAGCCTCTTGTCCACATTTGGTCGATCCTAACAGCTGTCCAGATTTCAGCGGGCTTTCATGACCTTCTTCAGCATGGAAAACGGCAGCTTTGGTGGCAACTCGAAAGCACTGGCAGTAAACGAAGTGTTCAAGGGCCCGAAGCCGCTGTTGTACGGGCTTTTCTCTGGCTCCAACTTGCCTTTGACACTCTTGAGTGATGGGATTGAGCTGCGGTCCTCAGTTTTGGTTGTCCAGTCATTGACATTGTCGGCTGTTGAATGGTCCGAGCATGTTTGTGAGATACTGGCACATCCTCAGCTCTCCAGGCCAGCTAGTGAGCTTCTGTTCCCGGAGGACATCATCAGACGGGTTGCCTACGACGGCAGACTCAGTGGTTTGATGAAGTCTGGGCCAGGGCACCAGGGAGTCTCAAATATTTTTTCAAACGCCAACGCCAACGCGGCCATCCTGGAATACATTCAGCAACTGGATGTTCGAATTCTTCCCAAATTGTTGCCGAAGCTCTCAAATTTGGCGGTTTTACTGCTCTGCGCAACACACAAACCCAACAATCCCGGATTCGACCTCTTCCTCAGTCACACTGTTACGGCTGTCAACAGCACAAGGGTTCTTTTGGATAATATTGAAGAAAGTCGTCACAGGATTATGCTAGTCCGCGGGGTCTGGCTTCAAATTATCCTGCTCTACATAACCCAGCTCCGACCTGTTATGGATCCCACCCTCGTCACCTCGATGGATTTGCCCAACGGAAAGCCTTGGAACATGATTCACGCCGACTTTCTCTTGCAGGGTGTCAGCGAGGGCAAGTATTCGGATGTCTCATTCTTGAGGGTTCTGAGGAGCCTGTGGGAGTTGGACAAGGCTTATGGGGACGTCCACGGGAAGCTCTACACCCAGGCTGCCTGGAAATTAATCACCCAATGGCAAACCTGGACTGGGCTGGGTGCTGACAGGGAAAGTACTCTAAACATCAGGCTCTGATGATTCGCATCTTTTTTTTTTTTTTTTTTTTTTTTTTTTTTTTGGGCCTGCAAGACAAGCCTGGCATTTTCGTTTGTAATTATTTTGATCACCATCTCACATCCCTCCCACATGTCCGAGAGCAGGCTCTCAAAGGTTACTCGTCTGTCACAGTAAGGGGCCTATCATACAAAACGCAATTCCTAGTTAGTAATGAATTTAAACATACCATTCACCACTCTCGTATTGAGGTGAAGGCAACAGGACCGTTGATCTCTAGCAGCGTGGCTAAAAGGGATTCGCTTAGCGAGTTTGCATATGCAAAACTACTTTACATGCCCGCGCCAGGAGACTCATATGAAGGTGACTGACGTCGAGCGGTTAATAAGCGTTAATTAGCAAGTTACCTGCAATATTTCAACATTGCAAGAACATTTCGATAGCGGCAAGAAGAAAATATGGCAATTAGCTACCCAAGATGATGCCTTATTTCTTTTTCGAAATTCTAGATTTCGGGGAGCAGATTGAAACTGGCCGAGCTCGAGAAGCTCGAGACCCTGTGAGATTGAATAGAAAAGATTGCCGTCACGGAGCGTCCGGAAATCTTGTTTGAGGGGGGGGGGGAGGAGAAGTTGTGTCGCTCGAACAGCAAATGGGGGGGGGGGGGGGGGGGGGGGAGGGTTCGCAACAACCAACGGTTCCTGGAACGAGAAAATTTTTTAAAAAAAAAACAAAAACGGGAAAAATTTTAAATATCTGTTTTAAAAAAAAAAT